>ML311537.1:51822-112005 GCA_005239505.1 Nicotiana paniculata | reverse complement strand
CCTCATCGTGACTTGTTTCAAAATAAATCCATAAATACTAAAAGCGGTTAAAAAGTAAAAAGGGTAAATGCACAATAGGTTTAAGATATGTAAATAATTAGATAATTAGGCCAAATATTAATAGTTAAGCTACCGTGCTAGAACCACGGAACTCGGGAATGCCTAACACCTTCTCCCGGGTTAACAGAATTCCTTACTCAGATTTCTGGACGCAGACAACTTAAAACAGAGTCAAAATTTCCTCGGTTTTGGGATTTTTTTTAAAATATAAAATGGTGTCCCGGAACATCGTCAAAAATCCGGGTGGCGACTCTGAAAACTAAAAATAAATCCCAAATCCGAATAATATCGCTTTAATTGGAAAAACTCCCTCTCTACCCTTCATTAATACAGGGTGGAGGAAAAAGGAGGTGTGACATCTGGTATCCGCAAAACTCAGTTTTCATGCAACAACAATATGACAGAATATGAGGCTTTAATTTTGGGGTTCAGGGTAGCATTTGACATGAACGTTCAGGAGTTGTTGGTAATTGGAGATTCAGATCTTTTGGTGCACCGGGTTCTTGGGGAATGGGATACCAAGATCACAAAAATATTGTCATATTTGCACTATGTACAAGAGATAATCAAGAGGTTCGCAAAGATAGAATTCAAACATGTTTCGAGGATTTAGAATGAGTTCGCAAATGCTTAGCCACTTTGTCTTCCATGATATAATACCTAGACAAGAATTTCATTGATTCCATCCCAATAGGGATTATAAGCAGCCAACTTATTGTGCTCATGTTGAAGAAGAGATTTATGGAAATCCATGGTTCCACAACATCAAGAAGTACCTGGAAAATGGAGAGTACCCAGAGACTGCTACCCATACTCAGAAGCGCACGATTCGAAGATTTGCCAACCATTTATTTCAAAGCGGAGAAATTTTTTATAGAAGGACTCAAGACTTAAGATTACTACGATATATCGATGCCCAGGAGGCATCCAGATTGCTCAAGGAAATACATGCTAGAACCTGCGGACCGCACAGAAATGGTTTCATCTTAGCTAAGAAGATACAAAGCGCAGGGTATTTCTGGATGACTATGGAAATAGATTGCATCAAGCATGTTCAGAAGTGCCACCCGTGACAGAAACATGCTGATATGATACGAGTACCACCCAATGAACTCAATGCAACAAATTCACCCTAGCCTTTCTCCGCTTCGGGTATGTATGTCATTGGCCCAATCGAGCCTGCTGCTTCAAACGAGCATAGGTTCATTATGGTGGCCATACACTACTTCACAAATTGGGTTAAAGATGCATCTTATAAAGATGTAACTAAGAAGTTCGTAACGGATTTTGTTCAAGACTGTATGTTTGTTAATTTGGAGTACTAGAGTAAATCATCAGTGACAACACTGCCAATATCAACAGTGACAACACTGCCAATATCAACATCGATTTGATGAAGGCCACGTGTGAAATATTCAAGATCAAGCATAGGAACTCCACAGCATACAGACTGCAAATGAACGGATCCATATAAGCCTCTATCAAGAACATCAACAACATATTAAGGAAAATGGTACACAATAAAAAATAATGGCACGAGAAGTTTCCATTTGCTTTGCTTGGATATCGTACCACAGTTTGCACATCAACTAGGCAACTCCCTAACTACTTGTTTATGTTACTGAAGTAGAAATCCCTTCTCTAAGAATCATACAAGAATCTAAGCTCAGCCATGCAGAATGGGTACGAAGACGCTATGAAGAACTAGCTCTTATTGATAGGAAAAGAATGAATGTAGTATGTCACGGTCAACTCTAGTAAAACAGAATGGCAAGAGCTTTCAACAAAAGGGTCAGGCCAAGGCAGCTCACACAGGGGCAATTGATGTTAAAGCGAATGTTCTCGCATCAGGATGAAGCCAAAGGGAAGTTCTCACCCAACTAGAAAAATCCCTACATGGTTCATCGAGTACTAACAAGAAGAGCACTTATACTTACAGAAATGGACGGAGAGATTTGGCCGAAACATATCAATTCAGACGTAGTCCAGAGATATTGTGTTTAATATTGTTTGCATTTTCTATTAACTGAACTATACTTGACCCGATTCCCATTTAAGAGGGGATACATAGGCAGCCCTGTGGGTTTGGTATATCCTAAT
Source organism: Nicotiana paniculata (assembly GCA_005239505.1). Lineage (NCBI taxonomy): Eukaryota > Viridiplantae > Streptophyta > Magnoliopsida > Solanales > Solanaceae > Nicotiana > Nicotiana paniculata. The sequence continues at coordinate 109,845 of ML311537.1, read as the reverse complement.
AAACATTTCACCCATGACCCGAAACTAGGGCAAGATATCGAGTTTGTCCGATTACATCACGTTTGGAACATCCAAGGAATGTGTTGTTGGAAGTGTGCATTTAAACTGGGGAAGACTTTTGAGGAGGACCCTCAAAATTCTAAAGCAAAGAGGTTGCAATGTCTCTAAATGTGTCGCAGTCATCGATTCATCTAAATTATTTGATCTCACGCATTATCATATATTTCAAACAACTACATTTCTACAAATAATTTGTCAAATGCATGCAGTCATATTTTTCGAAAACTTTGTTTCTATGACACCCAAATGTTACCCATGGTGAATCAAAAAGAATCCTAATACAGGAGTAAAAGCGAAGTTTGGAATCGAGAGAACGAACCAATAGTTCCCCAGAAAACTCACAATTTTTCTTTCGATGCAGGAAAAATGAACATAACAGTAACATTCGCAAATACATACACGCAGGAAAATCGCTATCCTCATAATGACAAACACATCAAGCTAAGAACTACTTTACTCTCTCACAGCTGATCATTTCTTTTCTTGCATAGGGCTAACCACTCCCTCTCTTTACATGAGACTAAGCACTGTCTCCATTTCTTGCATAAGGCTAAGCATTGCCTCCGTAATTGCATAAGTCTAAGCATTGCCATTCTTTGCATGAGAATAAGCAATGTCTCCATTTTTTGCATGAGGCTAAGCATTTCTTCCGTAATTGCATAAGGGTAAGCACTGCCTTTCTTTGCATGACACTAAGGACTGTCTCCAGTGCTTGCATAAGGCTAAGCATTGCCTCTGTAATTGCATAAGGTTAAGCATTGCCTTTCTTTGCATGAGACTAAGCATTGTCTCCATTCCTTGCATGAGCTAAGTATTACCTCTATAATTGCACAAGGCTAAGCACTGCCTTTCTTTGCATGAGACTAAGCATTGTCTCCATTTATTGCATGAGGCTAAGCATTGCCTCCGTAATTGCATAAGGCTAAGCACTAGCTTTCTTTGCATGAGACTAAACATTGTCTCCATTCCTTGCATGAAGCTAAGAATTGACTCTATAATTGCACAAGGATAAACTCTGCCTTTCTTTGCATGGGGATAAACACTGCCCTCACCATTGCATGAGGCTAAGCATTGCCTCTCCTTGGTAGAGACTAAGCATTGTCTCATTTTCTTATATGAGACTAAACATTGTCTCCACTACACTGCATAAGACTAAGCATTGCCCTCATCTCATATAAGATAATCCTTGTCTTGTCCCAAGTGAATTTCATAGGCTGAAATATCGCTATTTTTTCTGAAGGCGCCACAGTCCAAAGGCACCATCCGAATAATCGAAAGATACCATTCCATGGCCCGAGGATCTATCGAAATTGCGCATCATTATTCAAAGGCTTCATAGTGTAGAGGCATCATCCTTATGGTCCGAAGACACGATTTCATGGCCTGAGAATACCTTATCATACACTTCATGGTGTAGGACATCATGGTCTAAGGACATCATCCTCATCGTCTAAAGACAATCTTTATGGTCCAAAGAGAATTTGCATCATGTTTAAATTATCGCAATAACCCATATATATTCGCCTGCATTGTGTTTAAGTTCTACATGTAATTCGGGAGGTAACTATTCTACAAACGGGAGCAATCTTCGCTCCAGTTTCCGTTCACAATGTTCACATCCTTTTACTACCTCAAACGTAACCAAGTATCAATAATTGACTATCTTTTCTATGACCGTTCGAACATCTGCCTCATACACCCATAACATCCAAATTTCCCATTCATGACTCCACATAAAATTTTCCATTACTTACAACACTATCCTACCCAAAAGAACCTCTTCGAAACAAACGACAATTCTTATAACAACTCCATTGGTTTTATTCGTCGTTGGATCCAGAACTAAACATGACATGATTCAGGTAACACCAAGGACATCTAGGCAAATCAGGGACTAGGGTTCGGCCATATTTTTCCAAATCCCATCATTCCCCACTCAATTCGGTCAAAATTGGTCATCGTTTTCTTTACCCGACAACTCTTTCATCATTCCCGGGTAAAATGTGGCAGCTGTTGATACCCAATTTTGCCCTTACATTTTTTCAAATAGTACATATATTTTCAAATTTTGCATCGTTTTTTAATTTACAATATTTATACACGCATTTTCGTAATTTTTCCGAAATTTTTAGAGCTATAAATTAATTTTCTTGCATTTAAATTACTTAAATATTTATTAATTATGCCTTTAAACTATTTATGATGACTTAATCATCCAAATTTAATATTTTATGCTCTCATACATGTTTTAAATATTTTTACTTCATTTTACATAATTGTATTTATATTTTAAGCTATTTACATAATTTTGCAGTAATAACCTATATTCTACACATAATTGTATTTATTACATTACTTAGGATAAAATATCATTCCTTATATTTTTATAATATTAAGATATTATTTTTAAGTATTTTTCTAGATAAATAATATTTTTTATCATTTATTAATCAAATTTATAATTTTTTTTTTGATAAATTTTGTGCGTTTAAATTATTGCCCAATTTTTAAGTCAATTTTGGACAAAATTTTGCCCAAATCTACAGCCCCCAACTCAAGTTAAACAACCCTTTAAAAAATCCGGCCATGACCCATTTTAAACAACCCGCCCCATCTCTTTTGTGATCCTTGTCGTTGATCTCAAATGATCAACGACCCATAATAATTCTTCCACTTTTTTTATATCCCCTCACCCAAACCCTAATATTATTTCCCCACTCCAACCGCCTCTATTCTCTCTGCCCCTCTCTTCTTCCTCTCAAACCCTAGCCGTTTCACTCAAATCTCTTCCAAATTCGATCAAATTATGGATTCTTACTATGATTCTCTTATCTTTTATGGATCATCTCATCGTTTCCTACAAGACTATGGTGTTACATAGTACTTGCCTCAGTTTAGGAAAGTACCAATCCCCAAATAGGGTGGCACGGCCATCAACCTTCGAGATTTAGATGATATTTCGTCTATATGCACTCACTACCAAGCTATATGGTTTGATTCAGTGAGATTTTTTGACCATCTATGCTTTCCTTTTGAATAGGTTTGCTTGATTCTCACTACCAAGCTGTATGGATGTTGATTTTGACTACTATATAAAACCTTCCTGATTTCCCTTTAGACAAACCTAATTTTGACTGCTATTACTCTCACTATACTCTTCTCTCACTCATTCACTTCTTCTGAGACACTTGAATATTTTTTGGAATTGTTGAATTTTTGGCCGGTTGAAATCCAAGGCCTTAATATCGTTAAAACGAACTCTTCCGGTGCAAGCACTGCTCAGAGCCCTTCTCGACTCTAAAGCATCGGGTATTTTGGATTTTCTTTCAATGACTTCTACCAATATTCTAAACTCCTTACTCTTTTGTTCGTTTAACTTTGCTAATGGTTAGTGTCCTTGACTCATACAATGTTAACTACTTTCCTTTCTGTTTGTCTATGACATGTGTGTTCCATGTGCTAATGTTGTTTAAATTTTGTAAGCATGATTCAGTTTCCCTGCAATTCATGGATCCCAAATACTGTATTATTTACATCCATGTTATTGTTTTGATAATCCCCTGCAGTTCCATGTTCTTTATTAGTTGAATTTAGTAGGTTTTAGTACGTGTAATATGCTTTCATTATTGGAATGGATTCCAGCTTTCTTAGGTGCTTCTAAACTAATGTGTGTTCCCTACCTTGTCCTGTATTTCCATGTGTGTATTCTAGACCTTGTTGAGTTTTTCTTACCCGAATGATACGTCTCTGAGGCTGTATTGATTAGCTATGGCAATTGGTACGAATGGCTAAGCTTGCATGTCTCATTCCTCTTAAGTGCTGAGTTAGGACACTGTTGAGGTTAATGGTGGACCATGCTATTAGTTTGTTGTTATGCTGCTCGTGGTCATATTTATGTGGAATTTCATATCCCTCTAACTATAATTACTTTGAATAAGTTCCACTTGTTTAAAGTCTTTTCTGACCTATTTTGGTTAATGTCTTGTGCTAAACTTAATAGATACCATGCCTATTGGTTTAATAATCAATCAGCTGCCCATATCGTTTGTACTTATTTGTTTCGATAGCATTCCTGTAGGGATAAAACTATATAACATCAATTGAAAATTGATAGATATCATTCTTCTAGGATACTGTCACATGCCTAAGAAACTCGTCTATAAAATCAGCGTAGGTAATTCACGATTTTGGTGTTGTTTCACTGCCTTTTGCGCAAAGAATCTTGAAATCATGCCTATAGGTTTCCAATCTGCAAATCCGTTGATTTATATTGCTAAAAAGTCAGAATCACTTAGAAACCACGCTTATAGGATTTATAACAATTCAATATGTCCGTACATTAGCCTAAAAATGCAGCATTACCTGTTGTATTGGTAAAAAAAGAGTTTCACATGTAAGCCATCTCTTGACAATTCAGCCAGTTATGTGGACACAGTAGAATGCGACAGCTGGATGTGATTCTTTCAAGAGTTACGAACAAAGAGGCATGATTCAATAAACCCACGAGCTCATCAGCCACGGGAAACTCAACATGGTCAAGACAGGGAAGAGACACGGTCAGAATGAATCTGGACAAAGCTACGGGCAGATTCAAGGTCCCACAATTGATTACTCATACGTTATGTAATTGTACCCCAATTACCATTATAATGTCATAATTAGTCATTAATGGGCAATCATAGAAAGAGATGTATGTTATATCAAGGAATATCTTATATAAGGGACGGGAATACAACTTGTAAAGGCATCTGATTCTCGAATACAATCTACTTTGCTTTTCTATATTTCTGCAATATTGTCTATTATTCATTTTTCTCTATTTCCTTGATTATCAGTAACCCGTGTTCATCCTAGAAATAGCTTTACTCAAAGGATCTAATTCTTTAGTTAAACAAATTGGTTCCGTTACCGGGAATCTGTTAATCTTTGTTTTCTTTTCAAGCGATATCTTCTGAACTATGTCGAACTCCAACAACAACAACCAGCAAAAGAATGGAACCCCAGTTCCATCACCTTCAAGAACCCCACGTGGTTCAAGGGAACAATCCCTAGAAAGATCCAATAACAACGATGATAATAATGATCAAACGGTGGAACAAGATCGAGTAAAGCAAATGATTGCAGAGTATGTGAGCCAGGCTTTGCAAGAATTTACGAGGGGATAACCGGCAGTGTTACCTCCACCACCGACACTACCCCCCAGTAATACCATCACCATGGAAAATCCTCAATCTGGGTTGCAAACTCAGGAAGGGGAGATACCCTAATGAATCTCTCGAAGAGAGAAAAGGTATATCTAGTAATTCTGAATTACAAAATTTACTACTAACCATGCAGAAACAGATGAAGGAGCAGACGCATCGAACAAGTTCCTAGAGTACTACCTATTATCAAAGGAATTGATGTTGATAGGTATTCTCAACAACCTTGGAAACCAAGTGCGGCACCCTTGCCTATACCCAAGAAGTTTAAAATGCCTGACGTTCCCAAATATGATGGAACAACTGACCCACGTGATCATGTGACTACTTTCACTAACGGAGTAAAAGGCAACGACTTAACAAAACAAGAGATTGAATCAGTCCTTGTAAAAAAATTTGGGGAAACACTTACCAAAGGAGCCCTAACCTGGTATTCTTTTCTCCCTGAAAATTCTATTGACTCTTTTGTTGAGCTTGCAGATTGATTTATAAAAGCACACTCTGGTGCACAAAAAGTTGAGAAAAGAATGGAAGACATATTCAAAATAAAACAAGGAGACACAGAACTACTCCGTGAGTTTGTACACAGGTTTCAACGAGAAAGAATACAATTACCCAGGGTTCCTGATAATTGGGCAGCCATGGAATTTGCAAGCCACCTAAACGATAAGAGCTCAGAAGCCACTAGACGACTTAAGGAAAGTCTAAGAGAATTCCCCGCTACAACGTGGAACGATGTATATATAACAGGTATAGTACTAAACTCAGAATAGAGGAAGATATCATTGCTCGTCCAAGAGATGAAGATCATTCCAGATCCAGACGTCCTGAATCAGACAGAAGATCAGGTAAAAACAAGTACGATCCTTACTTAGGACCCTCGGGACGTGATATTCGTCCCAAGTTTTAAAACACTAGGTCAGACTATAGACCACCAGGAAGTGACGTAGTCTAATCCTCGTCTAGATCCAGAAAAGATCAAGATGAGCGACCTAGAGGTAATACCCAAATTGGGGATCATACCTTTAATGTAAGTACTACTGAACTTGTCTCAATAGTGAGGAACATGGGAGACAAGGTTAAGTGGCCCAAAGAGATGCGATCAAATCCAAATAGAAGGAACCCAGATCACTAGTGTGAATTCCATAACGATCATGGGCACAACACTGCGGATTGCAGAATTTTACAAGGTGAAGTAGAAAATTTACTGAAACGGGGATATTTAACAAAATTATTTAGTGATAAAGATAAACATGCATATATGATGAATAGGCAGGAGCTCCCAAAGCCTCCTTCTCCAAAACGAATCGTCAACGTGATACACGAAGGTGAAGAAGTAAACGGAGTGGTCTGCAAAACGACCACAAAGTTCACAATTACACATGAAAAACGGACTCGTGAAAATCTGGAAGCGGACGATATAACCTTCGATGATGCAGATATCGGCAGATTAATGCTTCCTCATAACGATGCTCTGGTAGTATCTTTACATCTTCATGACACTAACGTAAAAAGAATGTTGATTGATCCAGGTAGTTCAGTCAATATCATTTTGCTAAGAGTCGTGGAAGAAATGCTATTGGGGAATCAGGTAATACCAAGGGTTCGAGCCATATCAGGGTTTGATAACTCCACGGTTATAACAAAAGGATAAATTGAGCTTAGCACTTATGCTGAGGAGGTGATCAAAAGTACCAGGTTCCAAGTCATCGATACTGGCATGGCTTATAACATAATCGTGGGAAGGCCATGGATCCACGACATGAAAGCAATGCCCTCCACCATGCATCGGGTAACTAAATTCCTCTCTGAAAGGGGGATTCAGCAAATTAGAGGCGATCAACAAACCATAAGAAATATAAACTCTGTGGTACACTACAACAAAAAAATAGAGGTGGAAGAATCACAAGATAAGGGAATCTCCCAAGCGGGTAACACCGCCCAAACAAGCACGGAAGAAATTACTACCCAAATAGCTACGGAAGGTATTATTTCTGAAACAAGTACGAAAGAAAATACTTATGAGAAGGTGAATCAAGTTTCCACGGAAGGTGAACTAGACCACACGGATGCAGATTCCAGACCGGACGTCATTCATGAACTGGAGGAAGAAGAGCACATCAAAACAACTACAGAAGAGCTCGAAGCTGTTCCATTGTCTGAAAAAAACCCTGAACAGAAAGTGTATATAGGCACGAGGCTGGGCCCCGGGAAAAGAGGTAAGTTAATTGATTATTTAAAGGCTAACATAGACTGCTTTGCCTGGTCCCACTCAGATATGACAGGCGCTAGAAGTGATGACTCATAAACTAAATGAAGATCCATCCTTCATACCTGTTAAGCAGACGAAAAGAAAGCAAGGACCATTCAAGAACCAAGTGATTGACGAAGAGGTACAGAAACTCTTGAAGATTGGTTTCATACGAGAGGTAACGTACCCTAACTGGCTAGCTAACACTATGGTAGTACCTAAAAAGAATGGCAAATAGAGAGTATGCATAGATTATATTGACTTCAATAAAGCATGCCCCAAAGGTTCATTCCCATTACCACATATAGATTTGATGCCACTACAGGTCATGAATTATTAAGATTTCTAGATGCGTATTCTAGTTATAATCAGATTAAAATGGATCCCTCAAACGAGGAAAAAACCTTCGTTATTACAAACAGAGGGACTTATTGTTATAAAGTCATGCCTTTTGGCTTGAAAAACGTGGGAGCCACATATCAAAGGCTAGTGACCAAGATGTTCCAGGAACATCTAGGAAAAACAATGGAAGTTTACATTGATGACATGCTGGTAAAATCAACACGGGCGGAAGAGCATTTCCAGCACCTCTCTACTACTTTTAATATTTTACGCAGGTATAATATGAAGCTAAATCCAGAAAAATGCAATTTTGGAGTGAAATCGGGTAAATTTTTGGGTTTCCTTGTATCGAACAGAGGAATAGAGGTAAACCCCGCTCAAATTAAAGCTATAGAAGAAATACCTGATATTTTAACAAATAAAAAAGAAGTTCTAAGACTAACTGGGAGAATAACAGCTTTGGGAAGATTTATCTCTAAGTCTTCCGAAAATATTTTTAAATTCTTCTCAGTTCTCAAAAAGCAGAATCAGTTCGAATGGACTAAAGAATGTAAGCAAGCCCTCAAGAATCTGAAGATTTATCTGTCGAAATTACTGTTGCTTTCAAAGCCAATAGAAGGGGAAATATTGTACATCTACCTGGCTGTTTCAGAAATTTTTGTAAGTGCAGTACTGGTAAGAGAAGAAAAAGGTAAGTAATCACCTATCTACTATGTAAGTAAAACTTTGCTAGATGTTGAAACTAGATATCCACATCTGGAAAAGTTAGCCTTAGCTTTAATAATGGCATCTAGAAAATTACGACCATATTTTCAATGTCACTCAATCACCGTTGTGACTTCATATCCTTTAATAAAGATTCTACATAAACGAGAATTGTCATGAAGATTAGCCAAGTGGGTCATAGAATTACGTGAGGATGAAATAATCTATCAGCCTAGGACTACAATTAAGTCTCAAATACTAGCTGATTTTGTTGTTGACTTTAGTAATAGCATTATCCCTAAAGTAGAAAAAGAGTTACAACTTTTTAACGGTGCTAATCCGGGCCTATGGACCCTATTCACCGATGGCTCTTCAAATATAAAAGGTGCCAGCTTAGGCATAGTATTAATATCACCCACATGTGAAAAGACACGGCAAGCTATCAAGTGTTATCCTACAACTAATAATGAAGCAGAGTATGAAGTTGTTATTGCAGGGCTTGAACTCGCACGAGAGCTCTCAATCGAGCAAATCGTGATCAACAACGACTCCCAACTGGTAGTAAATCAGATGCAGGGGACTTACATCGCGCAAGAGACTCGAATGGAACAGTATCTTGAAAAAGCACGAGAGCTCGTGATACAATTAAAAACATGGAAGGTAATGCAAATACCTATAGAGGAAAATGCAGAAGCAGATGCATTAGCTAACCTTGCAGCAGTCATGGAAGTAACAAACAAAGACAATACAATTATCGTCCAACTATTCCACTCAATGATCGACCAGGACAGGAATGAGGTAACTTTCAACAACTTAACCTGGGACTGGAGGAACGAAATTCTTAATTTTTTGCAGAATGGCACCATACCTGAAGACAGGAAAGCAGCTCACACATTTCACCGCAAAGCTGCATGGCACTGCCTTATTTGCAACTAGCCTTATTGCAAGATGTTTGGAGGACCCCTAGTTAAATGCCTCGGACCTAACCAAATGGAATTTGTGATGAAAGAAGTCCACGAAGGACACTGTGGAAATCAATCAGGGGCGAGATCCTTAGTGAAACCCCTAATCAGAGCTGGATACTATTGGCCCAACATGGAAGAAGAGGGCGAGAACTTCATATCCAAATGCGACAGGTGCCAAATGTTTGCCAATAACATGCACCGACCAGCGGAATTATTTCATCCAATAATATCTCCATGGTTTTTCATGAAATGGGGTATGGACATAGTATGACCTCTTCCCACAGCTAAAGGACATGTACGATTTTTGCTCATGCTAATCAACTATTTTACAAAATGGGTAGAGGCAGAAGCTTTAAAACAAGTGCGAGAAAAGGAAGTTAAAAGCTTCTTACCGCGAAACATAATATGCCGCTTTGGGATACCAAAGGAGATTGTGTGCGATAATGGCCCACAATTCATAGGCTCGCAAATCATAGAATTCTTCGAAAGCTGGAAAATCAAGCGGATCACTTCAACGCCATACCACCTCGTGGCTAATGGTCAAGATGAGTCAACGAGTATGGTCAGCATGAACAATCTAAAAAAGCGACTGGATAAAGCCAAAGAAAACTGGCCTGATGAGTTACCGACGGTACTATGGGCATACAGAACAACTTCAAAAATAGCCACGGAAGAAACTCTATTCACACTTGTCTATGGCTCAGAAGCCTTAATACTTGTGGAGATTGGCGAACCAATCATAAGGTTCACAACAGACATGGAGGAAGCAAACGACGACGAATTAAAAACCAATATGGACCTGATGGAGAGAAGCAGCAGTGATACGGATGGCAACTCAAAAACAAATCATAGAGCGTTATTACAACCGTAAAGCTCATCTTAGGTACTTCAAGATTGATGACTTCTTCCTCAGAAAAGTCTTTCAATCAACGAAAGAAGCAGGCGCAGGAAAGCTAAATCCAAACTGGGAAGGACCCTACAATATCCGAGGCATAGCTGGGAAGGGCTCCTATGAGTTGGCAGCTATGGATGGCAGAGTTCTACCAACAAGCTGGAACGTCATCCACCTAAAGAAGTATTACTTCTAAGGAAAAGAAATACCCTCGGTCAGGTATCACACGTTCGATTTTATTTTGAACATTTAAAAATTTTACTAACTTTTTTAGATGATAGGCATAAAGCTAACCCATCACCAGATGATGATATTATAAATGCAAAGACGCGAGGAAATAACACAATTCCCGGTCTAGGGTTACACATTCTGATGGACGTTTTAAAGGTTTAAGCATTCATCATCTAAAAGACAATATACCTTCGAGTCCGGAATGTTTTTCCTTTTCAGGGAAAGGACCAGAAGGAAGGAATAATCAAGTGCTCGAGATCTCATTCTTCAAAGCTCAAACACTTGGGGGACTATACAGTATGGAAGGCTAAGACGAAGCAAAAAAGACTATCAGAAAGTCAAAAGCTCGAGCCTGAAGACCCATCTACCCACAAGACAAGTGATACGAGCAGAATCGAAAAAGATCAAAAGTCATCCAAATACAAAGCATAATGCAAAAATGCAAAAAAAAACCTCGAAGATGTTTAGGATGAAAGGCAAAATATTAGTCACGAGGAAGAAATGTATACTTGTTCAAAACTGTTGTAACCAAAACAGCTAGGGGTAAAAGATCATCATCGTTTGTACTTACTCAAAAAACTGTTATCAAATAAAACGTTACGAATGAAAGATCAAAATCCATGTATTTGTTCAGAAAATTATTGTCAAATGAAATAGTTACGGATGAAAAAGCATTTTCCTCGTACTTATTATAAAACTGTTATCAATAAAAACAGTTGCGGGTAGAAACTCCAATCTTTATAAAAACTGTTACTAGTGAAAAACAGTTGTTCCCTTCTATTAATATCGAAAAACTATTACCTATGAAAAACATTTATGAAATACAAGGGTAAATCAAATATGTTAAACAAAAACAGTTGCAACATGAGTTTTAGACGATAATCAAACACATATAAAATGTCGTGAAAGTTCAAACAAAAAACTTTCCTTGGCAACATTCTTATACATGTGTAAAATTCCTATCACTCTATTGCATTATCATGAAGTTTAGACGTCTTCATCATGTCAATCATAAAGGGCCCTCTTTCATAAACGAAGCCTACTACAAAAAGGCTCACAAACACTATACCTACTATGAAAAGGTACGAGTGATTACTAGCATCCTCATGCAAAAATTCAGAGGTAAAAACAAAAACCTCAAAAATTAAGCATGAAAAAGACTTAAAGAGTGAAACTGAAACTCAACGGAAAACAAAAGTCATACTAGCATTAATATATTAAAACGACTAAGTAAAAACTAAGTATTCACTTATACTTAGCCGTATAGAATTTTTATACATTGAGGTGCCCCTAAGTTGTCATTTGGGGACTTTAAAGTGATCCAAATTTACCCCCGATGGGACTGGGGTTAACCACCAATTGAGACAAAGATTAAAAAGAAGGGGTGAACCAACTTCTCAAATTTCTTTAGGAGGGGTTTTTACTTCACTGGCAGAAGGAGCGGGAGAAACTAGGGATGAAGAGGCACGAACAGAAGGAGTCTCACCATAAGGTGAAGAGAGGTTATGACCTTTTTTAGCCTTCTCCATGGCTTCCTTAGTTTTAGCTATTTCAGCACTAAAGTTGAAACCCTCTTGACTCATTTTCGTCAATGTGTCAAGGCGAGAATTCATATACGCCCAGCTCACATCAACAAAAGACTCCTTTTCAAGATCTTCATAATCCCTTTCCCATACTTGAAGCTCAGCTCTCAATCCGTCCTTCTCCGCTTCAGCAGCTTCATGGGCGGCCCTTAACGCAAGTTTTTCAAGTCTCCAATCTCCTCTGAGGCGCGGGACAGCTGCTCAGCAAATGAGGACTCTAGAACACTCTTGTCTTTATCAGCCTAACTGGAAGAAGCCTTCTCCACTGCCAGTTTTTCCTCCATGAGACTCATCTGCCGCTTCAAGGTACTCATTTCCTCTTCTAAGGCATCCATGTCAATCCTTAGGCTATCATATTGTGCCTTCAAATTATCAGCATCGGCCTGCGACTCTTTTGTCTCCTGATTCATATTTGAGATCCTCTTCATGAGCTCCATGCCTATAAGATTAATCTACAAGAAATAAACCAATTAGATATGATATATTTCATATGCGAAAATGAAAAAAGATAATCTGCATCATACCTTCAATGAGTTATGCACAACTTCATTGGCCATGTAAGAGCACTATGGCTGGCTAGCTTGGTTTTCTCAGTAGGACCTATCAAAGGATTGAGCTACACTTCGAGATCACCCGTTTCCTTGGAAATATTCCCCTCATCTGGAACCTTTATTATCACCTGCCGCATCTCTCTGCTGGAAGACCCTGCTTCCCTAACGGAAGGCATGGAAGCAGGCAGAGATTAAGAAACAACAGGCACGGAGGGTTGAGGAACTAGAGCAGCCACGGGAAAAGCAGCAGGCACGGAGGATTGAAGAGTTGAGGAAGCCACGGGCAAAGCAACATTAGAAGCTGTAATAGCCAAAGGAGCAGATGAGACAGCTTCTCTTAAAGAAGCAGGAAAAACAGCAGCCAAAGGGACATCATCAGGAGCAAGGTCAAAACCTTCATGGAACAAGTAATCTACAGACTTATGAATGGGGGAATATGAAATATGTTCGAAGTTAGAGGGCTCAACCACAGACACGGAAGGCAAAGTCATGGGTGTAGAATCATCGTCCTAAACCACCCGCCCTCTCCGTGGCCTGCGCACCAAAGCACCCTCCTCTTCTTCTTCTTCTACGGAATGGGACTCACCAATCTTCTTCTTTGGATGAAGACAAACCAACAATAATCTCTTGGGCCTGGGCCAAAGACATCTTCGGGATAGATGAAGCAGACACCCCACAAGTAGAGAACCCTATCAAAAGGGAAAAAAGTTAAGGGACAAAGAAAGAACAGGCTCGAGTAAGGAAAGAAGATAGAATAAAAGCTTCACTTACCGTGGGTCTTTACATGCCAACCGTACTTCCCAGTGAAGTACTTCCAAGATCTCTCTTCTAAAGGAGCAACAAACAATAATTTTTCTACCTAATCACAGATACCGGAGACATTCTCAACAGTGCCCATGATTGCTGAGAGAAGAAGAAACAGATACGGTGTTAGTAAAACATCTCAAGTCAGAACGAGGAAAAGTAAATAGATGTGAGCTAAAGCATACTCACGTGCACGATTCCACTTCTCAGGGAAGGGAAGATTTTCTTCACCCACTAAACCAACAATGGGTACACCAACATACCGTAGGTACCAACCCCTATCCTTATCATCTCCAGGGGTTACTAGCACTCTTTTTCTCCTTGCAGTCAGAGTAAAAACCCCTTGACGAAAAAAGGTTGGAGAGTAGAGATGAATAAGATGTTTCAAAGTGAAAGGAAACAGGGATAAAGAAGCTAAACTCTTAAGACATGAGACAACTCGCCACACAAGCGGACCAATTTGTCCTAAGCAGATATTTATGAAATGACAGAATTCAATTATGACTGGATCAATAGGAGGTCTAAACTATAGAGTAAAAGGTGCGTATAAACAAAAGAGTATACCGTCTTGTAAGACTTTATTCTTTGATTACTATTCAGAATGTAGACAGGGAAATCAGGCCTCCAAAAATAATCCCTACGAACAAGAGAAATCTGACCCTCAGTAATAAGGGTTGAATACCTTCCGACACTCTTAAGGGAAGAAGATTGGTCTACGATAACTTGATTATCTCTAGCAAACACAAACTCAGCAGGAACAATTTCATCAACTCCAGATTCAAGAAGGCATTCACCTCTACCTCTAGACAAATACCGAGAAACCGTAAACCTCGGAGAAACTAGAGACCTAGCGGAAGGAGGGGTAACTATCTTAGAAGAAGAGAAGCCTCTCGAAGGAGTGGATCCTAAACTCCTAAGTTTACCACCCCTCCGACTCCTAGTCGGAGCAGAAGATGGCGTTAAAATTTCAATATCTATTACTCTCTGAGGTTGATTTGAAGAAGACATGTTTACAAAATCAAAAAAAAGTACTTAACAAAAGACAAAGTTAGAAAGTGTTTCGTGGAAGCAAAGAAAAGAAGAAAGGTATTTATACTTGAGGACAACCGTCAAACATGGAAATAAAGAAAAATAATGATGAAAGTCATAATTGAAGGTGTCACTTCGGGACTGACGCAGCCGCAAAAAGCCCTAAAAAGTGCCAAGTAAATGCAGAACAAATCCGAGAAAGACACGTGGTATGATCATTAAAAAGAAGTGAAAAATGACGCTTATGATTAAGAAAGGGATACAATGTTTTGAGGTAAAGCGGCGGCAAAATATTCCCGCCATAATTGAGTATCCACTTACCAAATATTAATCCATAAATATATGGTAAGTGGGGGGACTATCTGTATTGGTAAAAAAAGAGTTTCACACGTAAGCCAACTCTTGACAACTCAACCAGTTGTGTGGACACACGAGAAAGCGACAGCTGTATGTGATTCTTTGAAGAGGTACGGAACAAAGAGGTACGATTCAATAAACCGACGAGCTCAAAAGCCACGGGAAACTCAACCTGATCAAGACAGGGAAGAGACACGGTGAGAATGAATTTGGACAAAGCTACGGGCTGATTCAAGGACCCACAATTGATTACTCGTACGTTATGTAACCGTACCCCAATTACTGGTATCCTTTGTAACGCCCCATTAATGTCATAATTAGTCATTAATGCGCAATCATACCAAGAGATGTACATTATATCAAGGAATCTCCTATATAATGGACGGGAATACAGCTTGTAAAGGCATTTGATTCTCGAATACAATCTACTTTTCTTTTCTATATTTCAGCAATATTGTCTCTTATTCATTTTTCTCTATTTCCTTGATTATTACTAACCCGTGTTCATCCTAGAAATAGCTTTAGTCAAAGGATCTAATTATTTGGTTAAACACATGTTTGATACTGGAATCACATAGAGATCATGTATATAGGACCAAAGGACTCTTAAGTCTTAAGGTCAAAATGTTCTACTGCTTAATCTAAAAATCAGTCTGCATGCTTCTTTGTTTACGTGTGGAGGCTAACCTGAGCAACTCCTTGCTATTATGTGTTGTCCTATCTGTTTTCTTATGCATGAGTAGTTTTTATCATTTTGAGCAACCTAAGTAAGTCTAGAACCACCCAAATAGAGTTCCAAAGCCTCCTGGACCATAGGCATGGGACAGTTAGTGCACACATAGGACATGACCTAGAATTAGATTAGAACACTTTAGTTAAACAACTTAAACATAGTAATCGGGTAGCAGGAGATGATAGTATGTGCTCGCTGAATAATATGAGCAACTCCTATCTAAAAGTAGTTGTGAAGTATTATTTATGTTGCACGGGGTGATCCTTTAGGCTAAAAGACTTAGGACCCACCCTCCTTTTTATACGTGTTATTCACACTTAGTCATTTGATATAGACCATCATAGTTGTATCCTTATAGTCCTTAAAGATTTTTACCAATTTTCATTTATGTTATTATGAAACTCTTCGACTTTTATATTTCTATGTTTATCTGATCACCTAGCCTAATTACATAATCCACATAGCCTTAAGTTCGGTCAGGACCCACAGCTGTGGACTTCGAAGAGTGCCTAACACCTTCTCTTTGAGGTAATTTAAGTCCTTACCCGATCTTTGGCGGCGTTGACTAGTCAATTAAAGTTATTTGCATAATATGTTCCCTAACGCACCTCAATATCATTTGGTGGAGACTTTTCTCATTTAACACCCTTCCTTTAAAAGAGTTGTCACACGTAGAAACCCACTTTCATGAGAAAACGTGGCGCGACAAGCGCCAGCTTTGCTAGGTGAGGTACCAAGTTTCGACCTCACCTAGGGTCCTGTTAACATAGTAAATTTCGAATTGCGTGCGTTGCTCTTCTCATACCAGGACTCCAATTACCGCTATCTCTGATACTACAAAGTACAAGTATAGTTGCTCGTCTATCTTCAGTGTATGAAGTAGTGGTGGGCTTGATAGATACCGCTTGAGTTCCTTTAAGGCCCGCTGGCACTCCGAGGTCCATGAGAAGTTTTTCCTTCTTCTTCAATAGTGTGAAAAACTGGTGGCTCTTGTCAGACGACCACGATATGAATCTCCCTAGGGCGGCTATGCGCCCGATTAATCTCTGCACGGCCTTCACGTTGTCCACAACCGTGATATCTTCGTTGGCTTTGATTTTGTCGGGGTTGATCTCGATTCCCCGATTGGATACCATGAATCAGGGGAATTTACCTAACCAAACTCCAAACGCACATTTCTCAGGAGTCAGCTTCATAATGTATTTCTTCAATATGCTGAAGGTTCCGTGTAAATGTTTGAAATGGTCGTGTCATGACCCAAATCCATAAGGTTGTGAGGGCGTCGGACATCATTGTCAGGCAAGCCAATCATTAAATATTTAAGTTAAATTTCCTGTTTTAGCATTTTTGAAATCATTACCTTTCACTTTATTACATAATAACTGAATAAAATCCGCTAAGTAAATATGACAGTTTAATATTCCATTTTTTTTTATAAAATATAAATCGCGAACACATCCCAGAACCCGGTAACACAAGCACATGAGCAATTACTAAGAATTTTACAAATTCTACAAAGGTTGTCCGAAATACAAATTTGACAAGGAATGAAAATTAAAATACAATACATAGAGGAAGACTCTGCCGACTGCGGGTCGTCTCCGAGTGATGCAGCTCGTCTAAGTCTCCAAATCAGCCATAATGCTTGAAAGTACTTGTGCAACAAAATGCACAGCAAGTGTAGCATGAGTACGAAAACAATGTGTACTAAGTAAGTATCCCGCCTAACCTCATAGAGGTAGTGACGAGAGGTCGAATTTGACACTTGCTATAAGTTAAGTGAGATGCTAAGCATGAGTATCATAGGCAAATTTAATAATAATCAGGGATAAGAAATATCAACTTCTTTCACATTTAACACATTAAATCTTTGTCATTTCAGTTGGCAATTTTACAACTTCTTAGGCCAATAAACAGTAATAATTACAGGAAATACGCAGCAATTATCATGCGCAAGAAAATACCGAGGGTTGAACGGCGTGGACCAACAATAAAAAAATGTGCACTGTCGAGGGTCGAACGTCCCGAACCATAGATGCATCTATCTGCCCCTCTCGCAAATCGAACATGCGACGCGGTTAACATAATACTAGGGCTACCCCGCTCGCAATTCATACCTGCGACTAGGGTCCCTGTATAAATATACATAAATACAGGGTCATCCTGCTCGCAAATAATACATGCGACTCAGGCACACAAAGTTACACATATTCACACCAATAACCCACATTTTTATCAGGAAAATTAGTTGTTCCATGAAGTGATAAAATTCTCCTTTAATAAACATGAGAATAGTATTAAAAACCTTTATGGATATTTACTTTCCAATTTCGACAGGGTTTCAAACTCTATAGATTTATCTGAAACACAATTATCCAAGGAAGAATCAATTCTCCTTCTAGGTGATTAAGAAAAGTAAACTCTATGCTTCTCAGAAATTTAGATACTACTTGAAATAATCACATGATATTTATTGACAAGGTCACAAGTACAACAAGTAAAGATTGCTAGTGGGTCCTAGACTACCCGGACATGGCATAATAGTAGCTACGCACGGACTCCCGTCACTTCGTGCGTACGTATTAGAATGTATTCATTTAGTTCACCTATGGGGACAATTCCCTCTCACAAGGTTAGAAAGGAGACTTACCTCGCTCCGAAATTCCATAACCGGCTACCAAGCCCTTCCGACGACTCCATTGGACGCACAACACCCCAAAACTATCCAAATAACGACAAACCAATGAAAATATACTCTAATATTTTCAACAATTCAAATTATATAATTTCCCAACTCAGCTCAGTAAATTGACCAAAAATTCCCTCGGGCCCACGTGCCCGGATTCCGAAATTTCTCGAAGATATACCCTACCCATAGTCTTACTAACACAAATATACAATTTACTTTAAATTCCATGCTCAATTCTGTGGTAGAAATCCAAAATAACTCAAAAATAGGAAGAAATAACTTACGTAGTGTTTCTTGGTGAAAATCCCTCCTTGAGCTCTCCAAAACCGTCCAAACCAAATGAACGAAACGAAGAAATGGGCAAAAACTCGTGTTTAAACAATCTGTCCAGGCCTCATCGAGTTGTACCTTGCGATGTGCAGGTTGTACACCCTATTACAATTTTCCCTTGATGTATACCTTCTGTTAAAACGCACATAGCTCCTTGTAGAGATATCCAAATGACAAACGGTTTTTAATATTTAGAAACTAGACTAGAAGATCTTTCATTGGATAGGTTTTACACCACATAAATCTTTATATATTTAGAGATATGAGCTTCCAAAGTTGGCTCCATGCATCAGAAAATTATGTCGAAACTGCTTCACCAGCCATCTTCAATCGATCATAACTTTTTGATCAAATGCCCAAATCATGAATGGTGTAACTTTATGGAAACTAGAATTCAAGGACTACAACTTTTATGTTTCGCAACTTTTCTGATTCCTCATAGATTTTGATATATACGCTTCCATAGTTAGCTCTTTGATGCATTAGTTGCTGTCCAAAACAGATTTGCAGCAAAAAGTTCAGCAGCTATTTTGGCCCGAAATCCATTTCGTTAACCTTCCGAAATCCACCTGAGGCCCTGAGGACCTTAACCGATTAAACCAACATGTCCCAAAACGTGATATGAACTCGCTCGAGGCCTCAAATCACATCAAACAACTTCGAAATCATGTATCACACTCCAATTCTAGCTTTATGAACTTTGAAATTTCAAACTTCTACATCCGATGCCGAAATCTATCAAATCACGTCTGATTGACCCCCAATTTTGCACACAATTCATATTCAACATTACGGACCTGCTCCAACTTTCAGAATTGGAATCCGACCCTGATATCAAAAAGTCAAACTCTCGGTCAAACTTCTCAAAAACATTCACATTTCTATCTTTAGCCAAATGACTTCAAAATGACCTACGGACATCTGAATTCACTTCCGAACGCGCTCCCAACTCCAGAATCACTATACGAAGCTATTCCTAGGCTTCTAATCCCAAACGGACATCTATAACACTAAAATGCCTTTCAACCCAGATTTATGAAATTGTTCTAAAATTCTATCTTCCGTAACATGCGCCGAAACGCTCCCTGGTAATCCAACTCCCGATCCGAACATACGCCCAAGTCTGAAATCATCATACGAACCTGCTGGAACCTTCAAATCCTGATTCGAAGGTCGTTTACTCAAAATTCCAATCTTAGTCAATTCTTCCAACTTAAGGCTTCCGAAATGAGAATTTTCTTTCCAATTTGACTCTGAACATCCCGAAATTCAACTCCGACCACGCCTACAAGTCATAATTCCTGAAATGAAGCTGCTCATGGCCTGAAAGTCTGAATGAAGCGCTAGAGATCAAAACGACCGGTCGGGTCGTTACATTCTCTCCTACTTAAGCATACGTTCGTCCTCGAACGTGCTAAGAACTGATCTTGAGTTATCTAAAATTGATGTTTAACACCTCGTGCACCTGCCCGTGTTTCCACAACCCAGTTGAGCACATAAGCTTGATCAATCTTAAGATATCCTCTTTTATCCATACAATAAGCTCAGAACCCAGTTCCAATACCTAAAATTCTCTATCAGGCATGTTTCCAATATATGAATACCATATCAATTACCACATGAGGTACCAGAACACGAGTGCGTACCTTTGCTGATTTAGCATCATGCACCGCATAATTTATTATCTAATCACAATGACACTCCCTGAACCTTAATAGCCAAAATTCCATGAATCTGATGCTCCCAATGCACCTTATTATATATATATATATATATATATATATATATATATATATACACATCCTTCTATAATGCTGGAGATACCACCACAACGGAGGAGATGTGTAGAAATTTCTAACCAATTGCAGAGTTAACCAAACATTGAATCCTTTCTCTTGACTAAGACCATCATCTTATTAAAAACCAATAAGGGTAACTGTCCGTTAATGTATTTCACATAATCTTACCGCACTGATCCCTGATGCAATAATCTCGTCTCACCAAGTATGAGCTGCTCAGACAACCAATCACCCCAAACATGACCAACAGTCTCACACTAAGCCACAATGACCCAATAGGCCACAATTCGAACATGATACATAATGAAATGACTCAAGAAAGGACTACTCAACTCACGCAACTAATATGGATTTCCTTAGGAAATAGGAAGCAAAACACAAGAAAAAAATAAATATAGGAACCTCACTCAACATCACACTGTTGCGGCGTGCAACCCGATCCAAATAACATACCCGTGGCGGCGTTCCACCCGATCCCATCATAAAATTCACATAAGGAGATATACACGGAGCTGAATTGCTCACTATCACAAAATACTGAATATCGATCACAAGCACGCTAAGTGCATAATACCATCCTGGGGATACTGATAGAGCCATACGCTACGAAAACTCGAGGACAACTGAGGTGCAATATATATACTCTGAATATCAAGAGCTCGCCTGCTCACATAATATCATTACTACGCAAAAACTCAGCACATAGGAATTTATCAAGCCGTTTCACAACTCACACAACACAATCATAATATTACATGAATTTGACAAAGACGGAACCACACATGATATTCTAACACCCCTCCTAGATGAGCACTATACTGAAATGAACACATCTGACTCACATGAAGCCCATAACCCTGTTTAATCCATTTGCGCACTTCAAGCCAATTCCGCTCACACTGAACTAGGCTAATAGCTTGACCTGGGTCCATAATAACCCACTTCCTCTCATAACACGTAAGAACAACCATCACAGCCGGGACAAACACCCCGCAATCCACAGCCAATTGAACCAAACGGCTTCCAGGCATAAATTCTCAAGTAAGCAAGATTGCACTTCCTTATACTTGGTCTAAATCTTCAATCAATCAAGTGACAACATGTCACGCTTATACAATCTTCCCATGGTCACGCTCCCACGACCTCCCACACAAGGTAACAAGTTTGCACATCCATACCACCGACTACACTAACACTGCAAAACAATTCAAGGACCCATAACCAGGATACAAAGCCTCTTTCACCAAACACCGATCTCATATGACACTGAAGATAACATCAGCTTACTCTAAACATTCAAGTCACTTTTTCTTGCTCATCCGAGCTCATGACATCCTAGTTAACACCGAACCGCAATATCGATTCTTACTCCCAGTTACACACCATTTACTGCACCTAACATGCCAATTTAAGATTGCGCAAGAATTCCACCATAACTCATGAACCACTAATATGGGAAACACCTCATCATATAAAAACCTCTTACTTACCTTAATTCAAGAGAACGATAACAACACTCAAGTTAATTCTTACAATCACCAAACATGCAAATCCTTAAGTAGTGGTCTGAACCACCATAAACCTTCTGGGATCCGCCTACACCTGACATGCCATAGCACTCGAATGCTCCCAAATGAAATCTATTACGACGGCCAACAAGCCCCACACACATCTGCACTAACCACATGCATGCTTTAATTACACTGACAAAACTGATCACTGTCGTACATGTACCATTTCAACCACCTTCCCTTTTCCCAGAAATTATACTGCAAAAGCTCGTCTCTTGATCATACTGCTGCCTGAAACCCTTAAAATCCGCATTCTTAACTTTGAATTCACTAGGACCACTATTGAGAGTCACCCACTCTGATTGGCCCCGAATACAATCAACTCCAACGCTCTTCTAGCACACGAACACCCTTTTTAATGAAGCAAGTGACTGAGTCACTAACCTACAGCTCGCCCATACCTCAAGCATAAATTCTGAATCTCCCAAAACCTAACCCTGGTCCAATAGGACCAACTCGTGCACATATTTATCAAATCCCATGCCCAATATCCATTCTACTCATTTCCCTTAGCTGTACTAACTTTCCAATATGCCGACAATCCGCAACCTCATGAGAAGACAATCCTACATCCCAACTGCAGGTGGTGGGACTCCCCTCCTTAGCCCAAAGCTACTCCTTGCACCACTCTAGACCCTACTGAGATCCTTTCCCCTTTGTTGACATGAGTCTTGCTCAACCAATCCGTCAAATTCTTCCAAATTCTCTTGTTAGCACTCCCTAAATACTCAAATTCTCTAGCATCATTCACACATTCTGCCTCCTACCGAATAGCCACCAGAATCACTCACAGAAACT
Organism: Nicotiana paniculata; assembly: GCA_005239505.1. Classification (NCBI taxonomy): domain Eukaryota; kingdom Viridiplantae; phylum Streptophyta; class Magnoliopsida; order Solanales; family Solanaceae; genus Nicotiana; species Nicotiana paniculata. The sequence continues at coordinate 86,954 of ML311537.1, read as the reverse complement.
TGCCAACCACACAACCGCTAACCTACTCACAGGAGATAACCCACCTGTGGAATCACCAACTGACACCTTCCAACGATGCTGAAATGCACACTCTCTGCAACATCAATACCCCATCATAATCTTGCTCTCATTCACCAACTTTACCAGTTCGTCCGCTCCTCATGGACATCTACTAAATGTGCTACAATATCCTATAATCCACCACTATGCTGCCGCTCTCCCACTTGGTAAACTCATTCCTTTAAAAAACATACCTGACTTCTGTTCCTTACACCTGGCCTTTTTAGAAAGGGAGCCACCGCCTAGGAATTTTCACATATCTTCCTTCATCGTATGCTACCCAATTGCTGCCTCAATTCAACATCATTTTCTACAGCTCTTAAACGGGTAGATCACCACGACTTCAAACTCCCCAAAGATCATCCTTCTCGAGCTGCCTTCATTAGAAATAACTATTCAATTCTGAACCACCACCCACCACAACCTCTAACAACCGCTTCTTCAATACTACTTCACAACACTCTGACCCAATGCAACCGAAGAAATATAACACCGGAGAACTTAACACATTCTATTCGATCAAAACACCGATACCACCTCACAGATGAAAACTCCACCTCGCTTGATAACACCATCTCTTATTACTTTATCCCCCCCAGACATGAACATTCATAGCCCAATTGCCCTTCCTCCGCCGGAACTAAAATACTGAAATCTCGAATTACGCTATGAGAACACCTCCCTTCCAGCCATTCATCATCCCCAACATACGGGAAAACATTCTACCGTCATATCAACACCGCGCGATAACCAATCGTAAGCATCATAACAATCTCAGCATAGCCTCAAAATTCTCAGAAACACAGCAACCGAGCCGAAACATCATAATATTCTTCTGCAAGGCAACCACAACAGCCCCAACCAACTACACATGGAAAACACCTCACGCCATATCTGTAGCACCATTTCAATTCCTCAAATCCACATTTCATAGCAAGCGCTTCGCGACGTATAAGATTGAGTAGGAACAACATAGGCATAAGCCTTAAAGGAATCGAATCGCATGATGAGGAATTAAGAAGGGAAGTATTCCTAACAGCCATGTAGCCTCTCGAAAATAAGTACAGACGTCTCTGTACCGATCCGCAAGACTCTACTAGACTTGCTGATGACTCGTGAAACCTAAGGGAACCTAGTGCTCTGATACCATGTTGTCACGACCCAAAATCCATAAGGTCGTGATGGTGCCGGACATCATTGTCAGGCAAGCCAATCATTAAATAGTTAAGTTAAATTTCCTATTTTAGCATTTTTGAAATCATTACCTTTCACTTTATTATATAATAACTGAATAAAATCCGCTAAGTAAATACAATAGTTTAATATTCCATTTTTTTTATAAAATATAAATTCCGAACACATCCCAGAACCCGGTGACACAAGTACATGAGCAATTACTAAGAATTTTATAAATTCTACAAAGCTTGTCCCAAATACAAATTGGACAAAGAATGAAAATGAAAATACAATACATAGAGGAAGACTCTCTGAGTGATGGAGCTCGTCTAAGTCTCCAAATGAGCCATATTGCTTTGAAAGTACCTGTGCAACAAAATGCACAACAAGTGTAGCATGAGTACGAAAACAATGTGTACTCAGTAAGTATCCTGCCTAACCTCAGAGAGTTTGTGACGAGAGGTCGAATTTGACACTTGCTATAAGTCAGTTTAGTATAATCAAGTGAGGTGCTAAGCATGAGTATCATAGGAAAATTTAATAATAATCAGGGATAAGAAATATCAACTTCTTTCACATTTAACACATTAAATCTTCGTCATTTCAGTTGGCAATGTTACAACCTCTTACGCCAATAAACAGTACTAATTACAGGAAATGCGCAGCAATTATCATGCGCAAGAAAATGTCGAGGGCCGAACGGCGCAGACCAACAACAATAAAATATGCACTGACGAGGGTCGAACTGCCCGAACCATACATGCATCTATCTGCCTCGCTCGCGAATCGAACATGCGACACGATTAACATAATACTAGAGCTACCCCCTTCGCGAATAATACCTACGACTCGGATCCCCATATAAATATACATAAATACAGGGTCATCCTACTCGCGAATCATACATGCGACTCAGGCACCCAAAGTTACACATATTCACACCAACAAACCACATTTTTATCAGGAAAATTAGTTGTTCCATGAAATGATAAAATTCTCCTTTATTAAACATGAGAATAGTATTTAAAACATTTCTGGAGATTTACTTGCCAATTTTGACAGGGTTCCAAACTTTATAGATTTATCTGAAACACAATTATCCAAGGTAGAACCAATTCTCCTTCTAGGTGATTAAGAAAAGTAACTCTATCCTTATCACAGATTTAGATACTAATTGAAAGCATCACATGATATTTTATTGACAAGGTCACAAGTACAACAAGTAAAGAATGCTAGTGGGTCCTAGACTAACCAGACATGGCATAATAGTAGCTACGCACGAACTCCCGTCACCTTGTGTGTACGTGCCCCCTCCCCCTCCCCCCGCAAATAATAGCATGTATTCATTTAGTTCATCTATGGGGACAATTCCCCCTCATAAGGTTAGAAAGGAGACTTACCTTGCTCCAAAATTCCATAACCGGCTCCCAAGCCCTTCTGACGACTCCATTGGACCCACAACGCCCCAAAACTATCAAAATAACGACAAACCAATTGCAACAATTCAAATTATATAATTTCCCAACTCCGCCCAGTGAATTGACCAAAATGCCCTCAAGCCCACGTGCCCGGATTCCAAAATTTCTCGAAGATATACACTGCCCATAGTCTTACTAACTGAAATATACAATTTACTCTAAATTCCATGCTCAATTTCGTTATAGAAATCTAAAATAATATTTCTAGGTTTTCTTCCAAAATCTCATTTCCCTACTAATTTCCATGTTCAAATTCATGTAAGATCACATATTTAACTCAAAAATAGAAAGAAATCACGTACCTAGTGTTGCTTGGTGAAAATCCCTCCTTGAGATCTCCAAAATCGTCCAAACCAAATGAAAGAAATGAAAGAAATGGGCCAAAACTCGTGTTTAAAACAATCTGACCAGGCTTCATCGAGTTGTACCTTGCGCTGTGCAGGTTGTACATCCTATTACAATTTTCTCGTGTTGTATACCTTCTGTTAAAACGCCCATATCTCCTTGTAGAAATATCCAAATGACAAACGGTTTGAGGATTTAGAAACTAGACTCGAAGATCTTTCATTGGATAGGTGTTACACCACATAACTCTTTATATATTCCGAGATATGAGCTTCCAAATTTGGCTCCATGCATCAGAAAATTATGTCAAAACTACTTCACCAGCCATCTTCAATCGATCATAACTTTTTGATCAAATGCCCAAATCATGAATGGTTTAACTTTCTGGAAACTAGAATGCAAGCACTTCAACTTTTATGTTTTGCAAATTTTCATATTCCTCATGTATTTTGATATATACCCTTCCATAGTTAGCTCTTTGATGCATTAGTTGCTGTCTAAAACAGATTTGCAGCAGAAATTTCAGCAGCTATTTTGGCCCGAAATCCATTCCGTTAACCTTCCGAAATCCACCCGAGGCCCTCGGGACCTTAACCGATTAAACCATCATGTCCCAAAACATGATATGAACTCGCTCGAGGCCTCAAATTACATCAAACAACGTCAAAATCGTGAATCGCACTCCAATTCAAGCTTTATGAACTTTTAAATTTCAAACTTCTACATCCGATGCCGAAATCTATCAAATCACGTCCGATTTACCCCAAATTTTGCACACAAGTCATATTCGATATTACGGACCTGCTCCAACTTTCGGAATTGGAATCCGACCCCGATATCAAAAAGTCAAACTATCGGTCAAACTTCTCAAAAACCTTCAAATTCTATCTTTAGCAAAATGACTTCAAAATGACCTACGAACATCGAATTCACTTTCGATCGTACTCCCAACTCTAGAATCACCATACAGAGCTATTACTAAGTTTGGAATCCAAAACGGACATCTATAACACTGAAATGCCTTTTGATCCAGATTTATGAAATTCTCTAAAATGCTATCTTCCATAGCATGCACCGAAACGCTCCCGGGTTATCCAACTCCCGATCCGAACATACGCCCAAGTCCGAAATCATCATACGAACCTGATGGAACCTTCAAATCCTGATTCAAAGGTCGTTTACTCAAAATTCCAATCTTAGTCAATTCTTCCAACTTAAGGCTTCCGAAATGAGAATTTTCTTTCCAATATGACGCCGAACTTCCCGAAATTCAACTCCGACCACGCCTACGAGTCATAATTCCTTAAATGAAGTTACTCATGGCGTGAAACCACTGAACAAAGTGCTAAAGATCAAAACGACCGATCGGGTCGTTACATGTCCTCTACTCGTAGGGACTACTACTACATTTGCTATAGGGACTACCACTACATTTGCTATAGGGACTACTAATACATTTGCTAACCAATCCAGGTATTTAACCTCCCAAATGGACCCTATTTTAAGGAGTTTAGATAGATCATCCTTGGTGAAAGCATGTTTTACCTCAGAATGGGATCTCCTCTTCTGCTTGACTGGATGGAACTTCGGGTCCATGCTTACTTGTGAGTGGTTATCTACGATGGGATCCCAATCATTTCAAGGTGGGACCAAGCGAAACAATCTTCATTAGCTATAAGAAATGGAATGAGTTTTTTCCTGAGATCAAGGCTTAACCACCATGCCCAGGAATGCTTTTCGATCGGGCAAGTGTTCACTCAATACGACTTGTTCCCCATAGACTCTTTTGACTTTGTTAGGTGTTGGAAATTTCATCACCTGGTGTAATGTCGAGGGAACTGCCCTCATGTTGTGAATCCACGGCCTCCAAAACAAAGCGTTATACCTTATGTATCCTTTAATCACATAAAACTTAGCTTCCTTAATGGTCTTGGCGGTGCTTAACCGTAATTTTTCTCATTCTTAGTGGTTTCACATGGCATGTTGAAAAAGTTTATAACTTGGCCTGCAGGCACCATTTGGTCTTGTAGACTGAGCTACTCCACGTCCCTCGATCGGATAACGTTGGCCAAGCTACCTGGTTCAATTAACACACGCTTAACTCAAAATTTATTTATGAGTACAAATATACCAAGCATCATTGTGGGGTTGCACGATCCCTTCCCCATCCTCGTCGTTGAAAGACAAGGTTCCTTCCAGTATGTAATCTCGAGTCCGCTTTTCCTCGTGATAGATACTTTTGTGCGCTTCAACATCAGCCCCTGAGGGACATCGACCCCACCAATGATCATGTTAATGACATGTCGAAGTTCTTCTTGTTCGGTATGTTTATTAGATTCCTTATTCCTGAAATGATTCTTGGCTCGGTTACTCAGGAATTCTGGAAGATGCCCATTGTTGAATAGTCGGGCTACTTCATCTCTCAACTGTCAGCAATCCTCCATTCTATAGTCGTGAGTGTCGTGATATTTACACATCTGGTAATGATCCCTTTGGGATGGATCAGATTGTAGAGGTCGAGGCCATTTGGTGTCCTTGATCTATCCAGTCGCTGATACAATGGCGGCAACATTGACGTTAAAGTTGTATTCTGATAACTTCAGTGCTTCTTTAGGCACGACAAGCCTGTCGAAGTTGTTTTTGCTCATGAGACCCCGATTTCTCTGACTTTGATCAGTTCTCCTTTCATTTCTTATAGGATTTCTGTCAGATCCGTTACCTCTTCAATTCCCATTGTAAGGTTAATAACAATCCATGCTCGATCATTCACGATCAACGTCTTTCTTGGCTTTATCGATTGCTCTGACGGGATAAAAAGATCCCAAAGGGTCCCCAAGTTTATCATCTTCGACTCTAATTTTTTACTGATACTGGTTATGCATGTCGGCCCAAGTAATGTCTGAGTATTCCACCAGGTTCTGTTTCAACTATTGTGAACCCATCGAGCTTCGAATATTGAGTCCTTTGGTGAAAGACTGAACGGCCTAATCATCATCGATAGGAAGCAGGTTCATCTGTTCTATTTGAATCTAGGACAAGAATTCTCTGAGCATCTCGTTATCCTTATGTTTTACTTTGAAAAGGTCCAACTTTCTGGTCTTGACCTTCATGGCCTCGGTATGTGCTTTCACAAAGGAATCTGCAAGCATAGCAAATGAGTCGATAGAATTAGGAGGTAAGTTGTGGTACCATGATCTCCCTTTGGCAGGGTCTCTCCGAACTCCATCAACAGGACAGACTCGATCTCATCATCCTCCAAGTTGTTCCTTTTTATGGAACATATGAGGTTACATGCTCATTTAGGTCGGTCATCCCGTTATCTTAGGTATCTCAGGCATGCGAAAAATTTCTTAGGGATCGGCTTCAGAGTCGCGCTTGGAGGGAAAGGTTTTTGCACGAACTTCTTGGAATCCAGGACTTTCAATATTGGTGGTGCTCCTGGGATTTGGTCTACCATGGAATTGTAGAATTCAACCTTTTTGTCATTATCTTTGATTTTATTCTCCCTGATTCCACTCACGTTGTCAGTTCCTCAAGCATCTTTATGATCTCGGGGTTAGCCCCCGATTCATTTTTATTCGACCTCTATGTGACTGATTAATCCCTGCAGGTGGCTTCCCGGGGTGGATCGGGTTCAACTTTGCTCGGTGCGCAGCTTTGGTTCTGTAACTGAGCTATTACTGTCGGTTGAGCATTGCAGCATTTTGAAGATCTCCCTTAAACTGAATCTATCAACATTTTGTGTGTTTTGAGCCATTGATTGGATTCCACCACAGATGCTATTCTCGGGGTAGGTAGGTAGGTTTGTGTCGATAGCCACATGCGAATTAACGTCAACTGGGTCTGCGCCCGGAATTCCGATGGGATCAACGGGCAAGATCTCGTCATCGGGCGTTATGTTGTTATTTTCACCGTGATGACCGGACTCACTGTCAACATGTACGGGTGTTGATTGAGAGTTCGACATTTTGAGTTTTAACCTAAAATGAGAGAAACTTCAAAGAGCAAGTGTAAAGTAGTGCATGTTATGGAGATTTGTATCAAATAACCACTATTATCTTTAGTCCCACGATCGGCGCCAAACTGTTTACCCTCAAAATCAGATAACAATTGAATTTGTAAGTTGTTTTAAGGATACGTGGTCTAACTTGATACAAAACTATAAGTCGGATTGCAATTGAAATAAATAATGATAAAATAAATGCAAACCACACAAATTGAACAGTCTTAGCCTGAGAAGGCTAATAACCTTCGAGCCAGCTACGCTTTGATCAATGTCAGGATACAGAAGAAGAAGAGCTTAAATAGAATAATAAGAACTTAAAGAAAAATAATAATGTATTGCTTTGGAATGTGAGTTTCCATGTCTACAATGAATTATCAGGCCCCCTTTTATATAGTAGAGGAGTCCTACTTTAGGTGCAATTCTATAAAAGGTAAAATCCCTTAATTTGCTGATTGCTGGTTCGTTACTAATACGCGCTGAGATCCCCGCCATAACATCCGACCGGTCACGGATATTTCGGTCTTCTGTTTTTTATGCTAAAAAGGTTTCTTCGACCTCAATCGGGGCTATGGCGGACTTCGGGATCATGGACTCAATATTCTCGAAGGCAGGCATTCTGACCCCGGGTTCTAACTCGGTGGGACTCGGGGTTGAGCTTCAATCCTTGATTGTCATATTCCGAGCCTATCATGTCGTAGGCGAGCTCGACTTCGACCGTATACAACTTGCCTTTTTTTCCCTTAGAATTTATGTAAGGAATCATTCGACGTACGGCAAAGCCTCTTTTCAAGAAAAGCACATTTGAAGTAAATTTATGGAAGTTAGAATTGTAATGTACTTTACTTGAAATGCACGTTAAGACTATTATCTCAACATTTTTAATAGAAATTGAGTATTTGCAAACATTCATGGTCAAACAACTAAGGCATTTGCAACTATTGATGTCAGTACTTAGAAAACTAAAGTAGTATGTTATGCACCTGAATAATGTTCCTTTCTTTCTTATCTCGAAATCAAGAAGCAAGGGCGCAGTAGCTGCACAAAGTTGCTCCTTAGCGCATCCATTTTCTTGCTCGTTAGCGCTATTTTTTTATTGCAACTAGCGCGCTTGACCAATAAGATAGAAAGGGCTGAAAAAATGTTATAAGCTGAATTTGTTTTACGCACCTTGAATAATGTTCCATTCATCCTTTTAATTTTTACATTTAATTTTCTTATTCAAATAGTTGACGAGAAAGCTCTAATTATTAAAGAAAAGAAAATCGATGTACTAGAATTATAATATTTTCCACGCTAGAACATTGGCTATTTACTTCCAAAACACATTGCTATAAATTTCATTGCACCTTTGCTAATTACTCCACAATATAATTTTCCAACTTAACCATACTAGGTTGGTGCTGCAACATAGAAAAATTAAATAACTTTATATAGCTCATGGAATGTTTAATACAAGAAAATTTTATGTTGCTAACGCCTTAACATTGTGATGACCCGATAGGTCATCTTATGTTTTAGAACCAAATTCTATATTTTGAAGTCTTTAGAACCTCATTTTGGCCCGAAAGGCTTATATGTTAAAATCTGATAAAAATAAGAAATTTTGCCTAAAACTTTATTTGAGTTGAGTTCGGTCAACATTTTTGGTAAATGGACTCGAATATGTATTTTGACGATCCCGCTGTGTCCGTATCAAAATATGGGACATGGGCGTATGCCCGAAATCGAAATCGGAGGTCCCTATCCCGAGTTATGAATTTTAATTGAAAATTAAAAGTTTGAAAATTTAGTGGTTTTAAGAATTGGCTGATGTTTGGCCTTATTGATACTGGGTCCGTATTCTGGTTCCGGAGCCTGATACAGGTCCAATAAAATATTTTTGACTTGTCTGTGAAATTTGGTGGGAAACAGAGTCGGTTTGACGTGATTCGGACATCCGATGGTAAAAATATAGATTTCAAAGCTTTCTTGAAAATTTCATTTGATTTGGTGTTCAATTCGTAGTTCTAGGTGTTATTATTGTTCATTATTTTGGTAAGGGGGGGTGTTAATGCACGAAGGGTGATGCTGTATCGTTTCTATTGACTTTATGTGAAGTTGAGAGTGTTAATGCACTAAGTGTGATGTCGTGCCATATTGTGAGCATAATGCACGAAGGGTGATGTCATGTCGTTTCTATTGACTTTATGGTGAGGATGAGAGTAAAAGTATGAAGGGTGATGCTGTGCACTTTTCCTTTATTGTGTTCATTGATTATTGTTGGTTAATAGTATATTTATTGTCCAATTTATCTTTCTACTGTAATTCTCTATCTCGTATTTTCCCTCACCATGTTTCCCCTCCCAGTATTACCTATTTAGTTCTTTACTGTTACTTGCATATACACTGTTAAACTGTACATGTTTGATTGTAGGTGTCTTGTCTTAGCCTCGTCACTACTTCATCGAGGTTAGGCTCGACACGTACCAGTACATGAGGTATGTTGTACTGATACTGCACTCTGCACTTTCTGTGTAGATTTTGGCACTAGCTCTGGTTGATCGAGAGTTTAGTTGTTAGACACACTATCCGAAGAATCAAGGTAGATCTGTCGGCGTTCATAAACCTTGAATTCCCCGTCTATCTTTTCTGCTTATTGTTTCTTTCATCGAACAGTTGTACTTCTTTTAGACTTGTATTTAAAGTAGATTCGAGAATGCTCGAGAATTGTGACACCAGATCTAGGTAGTGATAAATGATGAAGTTGTTATAATATTCCGCACTCTCTATAGATTATTTACTGTTAATTACTGAACTGTACTAGAAATGATTCAATAATACTCTAACGTTGCTTGCCTAGCAAGTGGAATGTTAGGCGCCATCACGGTCCCGACGGTGGGAATTCCGGGTCGTGGCAAGTTGGTATCACAGCACTAGGTTTCCTAGGTCTCAAAATTCACGATCAAGCTTAGTAGAGTCTGGGGATCGGTATGGAGACATATGTACTTATCTCCCAGAGACTATGAAGTTTAGGAACAAATTTCACTTCTATTCTTCTCTGTAGTGCGAATTTGTTTTCTCAATACTGATTGGACTCTTGTACTCTTGTTCTCTAGAAGATGGCGAGAACACGTACCACTTCTTCAGCTGAGCAGCATCCAGAGCGTCCAGTGCAAGCTCCTACGAGGGGAAGAGGTCGAGGCCGAGGCCGTGCCAGAGCCGAGGTAGGGGCAGGGCTCAGCCTAGAGTACCAGCAGCAGCCCCAGCAGTGGAGCCTCAGGTGGAGTTTGAGGAGGATTCTCCATCCCAGACTGTTCCTGTAGGGCCAACTCAGGTTCCGGAGGGGTTCATTGCCACCCTTGTGCTTCATGATGCTTTGGTCCGTTTAGTGGTCCTTATGGAGAGTGTGGCCCAGACTGGCGCATTTCTCATGGAACTAGTAGTCTCTTAGGTTGGAGGAGGAGCAAAGACTCCTGCCACTTACACTCTAGAGCAGATGGCTTCCGAGTATCAGACTCCAGCAGCTCAGCCAGTCAGAGTAGTTCAGCCAGCTGTTGCGGCACAGGTCGGAGAGGGGCCAGCTATATCTTCAGAGGCCTTATGGATATTGGACAAGTTCACCAAGATCTTCCCAATTCACTTTAGTGGTACTACTTCAGAGGATCTCCAGGAGTACCTTGATAGCTATCATGAGGTTCTTCGGAACATGGGTATAGTGGAGACCAATGGGGTCGATTTTGCTGCATTCTAGATGGCTTGTTCCGCCAAGAAGTGGTGGAGAGATTATTTATTGACCAGACCAGTAGGGTCACCTGCTTTTACTTGGGACCAGTTCTCTCAGCTCTTTTTTGAGAAGTTTCTCCCTATTACATTGAGAGAGGAGCATCGATGTCAGTTCGAGCGTCTTCAGCAGGGCAATATGGCTGTTACTCAGTATGAGACCCGTTTTGTGGATTTAGCCCGTCATGCTCTTGTTTTACTCCCTACCGAGAGAGAGGGAGGGTGAGGAGGTTTATTGAGGGGCTTGTTCAGCCTATCAAGTTGCATATGGCTAAGGAGATTGAGAGTGGGATTTATTTTCAAGAGGTTGCCAATGTCGCCATACGAGTTGAGATGGTTCTTCCTCAAGGAGGTCAGGGGTTTGATAAGAGACCTCGTCATTCTTGTGGGTTCAGTTGTTCCCCATCTTTAGGCAGGTGTACTTTTGGTATAGGCCATCCTCCTAGGCCATTTCATTCAGCACTTCAAGCATCCCACGGTGCTCCAGGTGGTCGTGGCCCTCATATGCCTTATTCTGATCAGCTAGCCTACAGTGCACCACCAACTCCTATCAGTGCACCTCTGCTCCAGAGATTTTAGGGTGGTTACTCAGTTCGACGGGGTCAGTTTCACGGCCAGCAGTCACAGCAGTCGAGATCTTGTTATACTTGTGGTGACCCGAGGCACATTGCTAGATTTTACCCTCGTGCATCGAGCAGTTTGCGACATCAGAGTTCTTGTGCCATGGTACCGGCACTGAGTGCTGCACCGCCCATCGTGCTATGTATAGGTAGGGGTCAGGTAGCCAGAGATGGAGGTCCGACCATTAGAAGTGGAGGTCAGGCCGCTAAAGGTTGAGGCCAGCCAGCCCGGGGTTGTCCTAAAGATCTTGTTTAGAGTGGTGGGGCCCACCCATTATGTTATGCCTTTTCAGCCATGCCTATCGCTGAGTCATCCGATGCTATTATTATAGGTATTGTTTCAGTTTGCAGTAGAGATGATTCAGTTCTATTTGATCTGAGGTCTACTTACTCCTATGTGTTTTGCTTCATATTTGGTTGTGCCACGTGATTCTTTGAGTGCCCCTATATATGTCCACACCTATGAGGGATGCTATTGTTGTAGATCATGTTTATCGTTCGTGTCTGGTCACTGTTGGGAGTCTTGAGACTAGTGTAGACCTTCTACTCCTCGATATGGTTGATTTTGATGTTATATTAGGTATGGATTGGTTGTCCCCTTGTCACGCTATATTGGATTGTCACGCCAAGACGGTGATCTTATCCTTACCGCGGTTGCCTAAAGTAGAGGGGGACTCCAAGCCACTCTACCATCATGGTTATCTCTTATATGAAGGCTCAACGTATGGTCGAGAAGGGGTGATTAGACTATTTGTCTTATGCTCGTGAGTTTCTAGAGGTATTTCCTGCAGAACTGCCGTGGATGAAACCCGACAGGGCTATTGATTTTTGTATTTACTTGGCTCCGAGCACTCATCCCATTTCCATTCCGCCATACCGAATGGCTCTGCCAGAGTTAAAAGAATTGAAGGAAAAGTTGCAGGATTTGCTTGATAAGGGCTTCATTAGACCTAGTGTCTCACCCTGGGGAGCCTCATTGTTATTTGTGAGGAAGAAGGATGGATCAATAAGGATGTGCATAGACTACCGACAGTTAAACAAGGTCACTAATCAAGAGCAAGTATCCATTTTCGAGGATTGATGATATATTTGATCAGCTTCAGGGTGCTAAGGTTTTTTCGAAGATTGATTAGAGATCTAGCTACCATCAGTTGAGGATTAGGGCATCTGATGTCCCTAAGATAGCTTTTCAAACTTGGTACGAGCATTATGAGTTTCTGGTGATGTCCTTTAGGTTGACAAATGCCCCAGCAGCATTTATCTTATTTGGACTCTTTTTTTATCGTGTTTGTTGATGACATATTGATCAACTCCCGCAGTCGAGAGGAGCATGAGCAGTATCTCAGAGTTGTGCTTTAGACCCTAAGAGACAGCCAATTGTAAGCCAAGTTTTTGAACTGCGAGTTTTGGTTGGATTCAATTGCTTTCTTGGGCCACGTTGTATCAGCAGAGGGCATTCAAGTAGATCCTAAGAATATTGAGGTCGTCCAGAACTGGCCTAGACCCACTTCAGCTACGGAGATCAAGAGTTTCTTAGGTTTGGCGGGCGATTACCGTAGATTTGTGGAGGGGTTTTCATCTATAGCGGCCCCGTTAACCAGGTTGACCCAAAAGGGTGCTCTGTTCAGATGGTCAGAGGAGTGTGCGGCGAGTTTTTAAAGCTCAATACTTCTTTGACTACAGCACCGGTGTTGGTGTTGCCCACAGGTTCAGGATTGTACACGGTATATTGTGATGCCTCCCGTGTTGGGCTCGGTGCGGTATTAATGAAGGAGGGAAGGGTGATTTCTTATGCGTCGCAGCAGTTGAAGGTTCATGAGAAGAATTACCCTGTTCATGATTTAGATTTGGCAGCCATTGTTCATGCACTGAAGATATGGAGGCACTATCTTTATGGCGTGTCGTGTGAGCTTTTCACTGATCATCGAAGCCTTCAGTATTTGTTCAAGAAAAAGGATCTAAAATTAAGGCAGAGGAGGTGGTTGGAGCTATTGAAAGACTGTGATATCACCATCTTGTACCATCCCGGGAAGGCCAATATGGTGGCCGACACATTGAGTAGGAAGGCAGTGTGTATGGACAGCCTTGCGTTCATTCTATTCGGTGAGAGGCTGCTAGCATCAGATGTTCGGACATTGGCCAACCAGTTTGTAAGGTTGTAAATTTCAGAACCTAGTCGTGTTCCATCTTGCACAGTCATTCGTTCTTCCTTGTTAAAATGTATCAAAGATCGGCAGTATAACGACCCTCATTTGTTGGTCCTAGGGGACACAGTGTGGCACGGTGGTGCCAAGAAGGTTACTGTTGGTGATGATGAAGTCTTGAGGATGCTAGGTCGTGTTTGTGTGCCTAAATGTTTATGGACTTCGCGAGTTTATTCTTGAGGAGGCCCCCAGTTCCTGGTATTCTATTCATCCGGGAGCCGCAAAAATGTATCAGGACTTGCGGCAACATTATTGGTAGAGAAGGATGAAGAAGAATATAGTTGCTCATGTAGCTCGGTGCCTGAATTGTCAGCAAGTGAAGTATGAGCATCAGAGACCCGATGGTTTGCTTCAGAGGATAGAGATTCCTGAGTGGAAGTGGGGGCATATCATTATGGACTTCGTTGTTGGACTTCTACAGACTCAAAGGAAGTTGAACGCCATTTCGGTCATGGTGGACAGGCTGACTAAGTCAGCGCATTTCATTCCTAAGGCAGTTACCTATTCTTCAGAGCTGTTGGTAGAGAATTATATCCGCGAGATCGTCCGTCTTCACGGTGTGCCCCTGTCTATTATTTCTAATCAAGGTACGCAGTTCACCTCGCACTTCTGGAGGGCAGTACAACGTGAGTTGGGCACGCAGGTTGAGTTGAGCACAACGTTTCATTCTTAGACGGACGGACAGTCCGAGTGCACTCTTCAGATCTTTGAGGATATGCTCCGCACATGTGTTATAGACTGCAGGGGATCGTGGGATCACTTCTTGCCCCTTGCAGAGTTCGCCTACAACAACAACTACTAGTCGAGCATCCAGATAGCTCCCTATGAGGCATTATATGGTAGGCGGTGCCGGTCGCCAATTGGGTGGTTCGAGCTGGGGGAGGCTCGGTTGTTGGGTACAAATCTAGTACAGGATGCCTTGGATAAGGTGAAGATTATTCAGGATCGACTCCGCATAGATCAGTCCAGGCAGAAGAGTTATGCGGACTGATAACTAGGGACTTTAGCCTACTATTTGCTCTCTTTTGCTTAGATTTTGGGTCAAAATGCGTTAAGGTATTCCCGAAAACTAACTTAAGGTGCTTATTTGCAGGTTTTGGTCAAAATGAGCCAAAGAAGCCTATATGAACTCATAAAGGAGTCGAACTTGTACAAACCTAAAGAATGGAACTGGAGCGCTGTCAGCGCTATTATTACGCGGTCGTGTAAAACCCTCCGCCGAGGCAATTAAAAATATGCTGCAGTGAAGTGATGTTCAGAGAAGTTGTAGACAAGTCCTAAGACTGCCGCTGACCGCGATACAAAAGATCGGCCGTGAAACCATTTGCACGACCGCAAGTGAAACTGCACTGAGAGCGAAAGATCAAGAATCAGAGACCTTACAATCCTGGGCCAAGCAAAGAACGCGATCCACGTCTTTTTTACGTGGCCGCGAAGCCACTTGACGCTGAGGCGGTTGATATTACGGTGGGAGCGAGAGTGGGGGTTCAGAAAGTTGCAAGTTAAGTTAAATTGCAAAACACGCTCCACGAACACTTTACGCAACCGCGATTAAAACCAACGCGGACGCGACTGTATTTACTCGGTCCGCAAAACAAACTCCAACCCAGATGTAAGTAAAGAAAAACGCGGACCGCGCTCCTTATCTCGCGGCCACGAATAACAGACGCGACCAGTTTTACGCTGATAGCGGAACCTCCGTAGGGGTATTTTTTTCTAGTAATTTCAGTTGTATATAAATAGATCTTTTTCACCTTTTTAGGCTATCTTTGGTATTTGGGAGCTCGTGAACATCAGTACTTTACCACTTTGAGTAATTTTACAGTAGCTTTAGCTTATAACTTTAGATTTTATTGTTGCAATTAACTTTTCTGGCTTATGTTTCATCTCCGTCTTTGATTTCTACCTTAATTATGAGTAGCTAGACCCACTAGCTAGGGTTGTGACCAAACCCTAGTGTGGGTATTTAATGGGTCTTCAATTTTAGGGCTTATTTGTTTATGGGTTAGTGATATTTATCTTGTTTCATGCTTTATCTGTTGAATTGGTGGTTGCAAACACTGATTCGTGCCTTTTTGAGTAGGGCTCTACTTGATAAAGAGGGCTGAAGTCTAGGTAAAATAGGCTAACAAGGAATTGGGGTGAATTCAATAGATCTATAGCCACAATTAAAGGGTTAAACCTAGAGATAGTAATACCCGACTTGAGCCAATTTTACTTGCACTGTTTGAACACCCAATTAGGCTTGAGAAAGCCAATTCGGGCAAAGTCACTTAAACTACCGAGAAGTATATAGTGAGTAATTAAGTGTGAGTTTATATCATGACCCCATATACAACAAGCTTGTCCTAAATTCTAGACCCCATTAGATATTCGCCTAGGTGTAAGTCACTTCCCTAGTGCTTTTTATTAATTGAGAAAACTCCTACAAAAACATTATACTTTGATTATTTTCAACAATTAATAGTAATAAAATTAGAATAGAATTGAACCCACTCATGGTTAAAAGTGTAATGAAAGACAACACATATAGCTAGATTAGATAGAAACCCAACTCCCAACCAATAGTAACTCCCTGTGGATATCGATCCCGACTTGTCAGGGTAAAAGCTACATCGACCACCCCTCTCCATTATATAGTGGTGCAGGGTTGGAGCCGATCAAGTTTTAGTGTCGTTGCCGGGGAGTTAAACGGTTTTGGCTATCTATCTGACTAGTTGTGTGTCCTGTTTTTCTTTCCTTCTATTTTTATAAATTTTGTGTGTTAATCGCTTTAGGTACAAAATGGTTGATCCTCTCGGCAATGTTCTCGCGGGGGAGGAGGTAGATGATAATGGTGATGATGAGATGCATACAATACCTCAAGCTCAAAGAAGAGGCCTCCATGCCAATGATAACATCCTAGACCCTCCCCTACCTCATCTACGGGAAGCTCATCGGGTGCTTCACAATCAAGGTTACGCCAGTGCGATTGTCCCACCCTGGATTCGGGCAGGCAATTTCCAGATTACAAATGTTATGTTGTCCTTATTGGAGCAATGAGGGTTCTTCACTAGTGCTCTGCATCAGAACGCTTATAAACATTTAGAGGATTTTGTAGATACCTGCTGGGGAAGCAAATAGACAAACATGTCGGAGGATGCATTGAGACTAGATTGTTCCCTTTTACCCTTAGAGTGAAAGATTTGGACTGGCTCGAAAGGCTCCCCAACCATTCCATCACTACGTGAGATGAGTTGGCTGACAAGTTTATAGCCAAGTTTTTCTCACTGGGACATATGGCGGCATTAAGGGATGAGATCTTGGCCTTGAAATAGGAACCTAATGAACCTCTTCATGAAATTTGGGAGAGATATAGAACTATGGTCAAGTAATGCCCTAATAACAACATGACGGAAGCAATGATCCAACATACATTCTATCGGGGTATAAACACGACCAATCAATGTGTTGTGAACCAGCTAGCAGGGGGTAATTTATGAAGGTGACTTATGACGAGGCTTGTGAAATACTTGATGAAATTGCTGACACTTCTTCAGCTTGGCAGAGTCGAGCGAATGTTCCTCAAAGTGATCTGAATGTAATCAATCTTGACAACGAACTCCAAGACCACGGACAAGCCATAGCTGAATTGACAACTACTATGAATCAACTAGCAAAAGCACAACTTCAACAACTTCAAGGAACAATGCAAGTAAATGCAATGGAAGGGGTCAATATTTTGGTAAACAAGAGGAAATAGTGTGGTCAACAAGTGCAAATCAATCAAGATCAATATGAACAAAATGGAAATGGCTACAACAATGATGATTCATATGATGACCAAAGTGAAGAAGTATTGTATGCCAACAATTATCAAGGACAACGGAGCAATGCTCCAAATCAACAATGGAGATCTCAAGGGAAAAATCAGAATTGGAATAATCAAGGGCAAGAAAACTGGAACGATAACAACAACAACTCAAACAACTAGGGGAACAACAATCAAAGTTGGGGTGGCAACAAAAATTGGAATGACAATAACAAAAACAATTGGAGAGGAAATGGAAATCGGGAGTCTGTCATTCAAAGGCCCCCAATGTATCAACAACCTACCACCATATCAATCTCAAGGTCAAAGTTCATCAAGCAATGATGGGGCGGATCGAGAATATGTTCAAACAGATGATGGGACGGACTGCCGATTCCGATGCTCAAATTGCCTCCCACACGTCCATATGGGTCAAATCTCGCAAGAATTGAACATTCTCCCTAAGGGGGAACTACCTAGTGACATGGTAGTAAGCCCAAAGGATAGGAACAATAACAATATTTTTCATGCAATGGCGGTGACCACAAGGAGCGGTAGAGGTGGTGAAGCAAGTACCTCCAAGAAAAAGAGAGTTGTGAGTGATGATGATGATGTGAAAAATGATGATGTTCCAATAGTTGATGAACAAGTGAGTGAAGAGAAATTGAATGGTGAAGTGAGGATTAATATTCATCACAACGAAGAGGAGATTCAAAATGACGTGAACCCATCTAGGGAACATGTAATTGACATACCGAAGCAGGTATTTCCAAAAGCCAAGGCTCTTTTTCCAAGGCATCCTCTGCCTTATCCTCAAAGACTTGCAAAGCAAAAGAATGAAAATCAATTCAAGAAGTTTATTGAGATGATGAAAAGATTGTCTATCAATGTGCCCTTGGTGGAAGCTCTTGAGAAAATGTCGTGATACGCTAAGTTTATGAAAGACTTAGTGACTAAAAAGATATCTATGGAATGTGAGACCATCAAAATGACTCATCAAGTGAGTGACATTGTGCACTCGATGGCTCCAAAGCTTGAAGATCCTGGCGAATTTACAATCCCTTGTACTATTGGAAGTGCGGATTTTGCAAAGGCCTTGTGTGATTTGGATGCAAGTATAAATTTTATGCCTTATTCCGTATTCCAAACTTTGGGTATTGGTCAACAGAGAGCAAATTCAATGAGACTGCAAATGGCGGATAGAACAATGAAGAGGCCCCTTGGTATTATTGATGATGTTCTTGTACGGGTCGACAAGTTTATCTTGCCTATTGATTTTGTGATTCTCGACTATGAAGTCGACTATGAGGTCCCTATAATGTTGGGAAGGCCTTTACTAGAAAAAGGGAAGGCATTGTTGGATGTGGAAGTCGGGGAGCTCACTTTCCGGTGGGCGATGAAAAGGTTATATTCCACGTGTGCAAATCAATGAGGCAGCCGAATAATACTGAGGTTTTCTCTTTTGTGGATCTTGTGACATAAGTGATAATTGATGATACAAGTGCAATGATCAATGTGGAAGGTCCTATGGAAGCTGTTTTATTGAACCATGAGGATGATGTAAAGGATGACTTGTTTTAATGTGCAAATGCATTGCAAGGAATGGGATCCTACTCTTATGGTCCCCGTAAGCTCTCCTTGGACTTGGAAAATCGGAAGACTCCATCGACAAAGACCTCGATCGAGGAGCGACCAACATTGGAGTTGAAGCCTCTCCCATCACACCTCAGGTATGAATTCTTAGGCCCTTCCTCTACATTACCTATTATTCTTTCTGCTTGCTTAACCAAAGTGCAGGTAAACTCCACTCTTGAAGTGCTTCAAAGAAGAAAAAAGGCAATTGGATGGACATTAGCTCATATTAGGGGAATAAGCCCTACCTTTTGCATGCATAAAATTATACTTGAGGATGATGCAAAACCGTATGTGGAACATCAATGGAGGTTGAACGAGGCTATGCATGAGGTTGTCAAAAAGGACATTATCAAATGGCTTGATGAAGGGGTTATCTATCCAATCTCATACAGTGCATGAACCTACCGGTGCAATGTGTGCTGAAAAAGGGGGGTATGACTGTGGCGAAAAATGAGAAGAATTAGTTGATCCCTAATAGGACCGTGACCGGATTGAGGGTATGCATGGACTACAGAAAGCTTAACAAGGAGACCCGAAACGATCATTTTCCATTGCCCTTCTTTGATCAGATGTTAGACAGACTTGTCGGGCGGGCCTACTATTGTTTCTTGGATGGGTACACAGGTTACAATCAAATTCTCATAGCCCCATAAGACCAAGAGAAAACCACCTTCACCTGCCCGTATGGAACCTTTCCATTCTCTCGGATGTCGTTCGGATTATGTAATACACCCGCTACATTTCAACGGTGCATGATGGCTATATTTACGGACATGGTGGAGGACTTTTTCGAAGTATTAATGGATGATTTTAGTGTGGTTGGAGACTCGTTCGAAGAATGTTTGCAAAATCTTGACAAGGTTCTAGCCCGATGTGAAGAGACAAATCTTGTGCGTAATTGGGAAACATGCCACTTTATGGTCGAGGAAGGCATTGTCCTCGGCCATAAGATCTCAAAGGATGGCATCGAAGTGGACAATGCAAAAATAGAAATGATTTCAAAGCTACCTCCTCCAACTTCCGTCAATGGAGTTAGTAGTTTTCCTGGGCATGCGGGGTTCTACCAAAGGTTCATCAAGGACTTTTCCAAAGTGGTGAACCCCTTATGCAAGCTATTAGAGAAGGATGCAAAATTTGATTTCAATGAAGAGTGCATGAAGTCTATTGAGCTCTTGAAGTATAAATTAACAAACCAATTAGATCATTACCACACCAAATTGGAGCTCTCCCTTTGAGCTTATGTGCCACGCAAGTGACGTTGCGGTAGGAGCGATCTTGGGGAAGAGGGTGAACAAGATATTTCATCAGGTGTACTATGCAAGAAAAAATTTGAATGATGCCCAGGTTAATTATACAGTGACGGAGAAAGATTTGTTAGCAATTGTGTTCTCCATGGAGAAGTTTAGGCCTTATCTCATGGGCGCCAAAGTGATTGTTCATACCGATCACGCGGCGCTCCGGTATTTGATTACAAAGAAGGACTCAAAAGCTAGATTGATGAGATGAGTTTTATTTCTTCAAGAATTTGACCTTGAGATCATTGATAGTAAAGGAAGTGAAAATCAGGTTGCGGATCAATTGTCCCATTTAGAAGACCAGGGGAAACCCAAATATGGTATTGAAATTAATGATGCTTTCCCGGATGAGCAACTCCTCTCGGTTTCTTTGAATGATATGCCTTGGTTTGCGGATGTTTCCAGTTTCCTTATTATCGGCATTGTACCGTGTGAGCTCTCTTCTAACCAAAGGAAGAAACTCAAACGGGATACTTTGGACTATTATTGGGACGAGCCCTACTTGTTCAAGAGTTGAAATGATGGAGTGATTCGCAGGTGTGTCCCTGAGGAGGAGCAAAGGAGCATACTTGATGCTTGTCACTCCTCTCCCTATGTTGGTCATCACGGTGGGACGAGAACTGCTTCCAAGGTTCTTAGTTCTCATTTTTATTGGCCAACCCTGTATAGATATGCAAGTGAGCTTGTCAAGAGATGTAATGAATGGCACAGAGCTGGGGGAATATCAAAGAAGGATGAAATACCTCTCACAACTATTCTTAAAGTTGACATTTTTGACGTGTAGGGCATAGACTTCATGGGGCCTTTTGTGGATTCGTGTGGCAATACTTACATTACAGTGGTAGTTTTTTATGTTTCCAAGTGGGTCGAAGCCGTGGCTTTGACCAACAACGAAGCCGGGGCGTTCCTCAAGAAGAACATTTTCACACGGTTTGGTACTCCTCGGGCAATTATCAGTGATAGGGGGACTCATTTCTGCAATAGGGCAGAGAGTGTTACTCCGGGTATCACCCATGAACCGTGTCATGAGATTTGGGAAGAAGGGCAAGCTGCGCCCTAGGTATATCAGAACTTTTGAGATTCTTGAGAGAGTGGGAGAGTGTCACGATCCCAAACACTAGTCGTGATGGCACCTAACCCAACCCTCTAGGTAAGCCAACTTATATCTATCCAATTCCAATAATATTAACAAGACAATTAAAGAAAAGTAATTTACTGAATCTCATACATTTCCCAAGGGCTGGTAGTACAAATCATGAGCTTCTAAGAATAGAGTTTGCAAAGCAGAAATGAAATAAATACATAGTCTGTTGGAAAAGAACATAAACAGAGCTTTATAATTGCTACCCCGAACAAAAGAGGCAGCTGCAACAGGGATGCGGGTACGTCTTCAAATCCAGCAACCATTGAACACAACAACAACAACAACCAACATCTGCATGTAATGTGCAGAAGTGTAGTATCAGTACAACCGACCCCATGTATTGAGTAAGTAACAAACCTAACCTTAGGTTGATAGCAGTGACGAGCTGGAACATAGGTCAGGCCCAACACCAATAACCAATAGCAGTTCATAACAACGTAAAGAATATAAATAAGAAAGTGACTTAGAGATACAAATGCTCAGCTTTTTCACAATTTTCGAAAAATAGTCCCACTTTTCAAGAATATCAGTGAAAACTCAAATCCTTTACCAAAATCGTCGCAAAATATGAGATAGTTTGAAAATCGTAAATTTTTCCAAAAATCCTTTCCACAATAAATTAGATGTTTCATTTTCTTTCTAGATAGAAAGTGTGAAATACCTATCTATGCCCACATATCAATGTGTGTAAAAAGTCATATTAAAAACGAAACGCCTGACCTATATCTATTAATAGTAAAAACAAAACGTCTCGACTTATATCGATTAATATATGTCATGCATTATTAGTGATGAATGAATATAATCTATTAACTCTGTTATAATACAAATAATGAATACAGTAACAGATATTATAACATGCTATATATGTAGTTAAAGTAGCACGAAGTGTGTGTGTTATATATATACACACACTAACATATACTATAACAAGCTATATATACGTTAAAGTATTACAATGATGTGTGTGTGTGTGAGAGAGAGAGAGAGAGAGTATATAGCCGTATATATATAAGAACATGAAGCGCTAGGAACACAGGGTCAGGTTCTTTTAGGGATTGATAGACTTGTAAATTGATTCATCGACTTATAACTTATTTAGATGCATCGATGAATATTAAAAACAAAATGTTTTGACCTATATCGATTAATATGAAAAAAACATCTCGACCTATAATAGAATAATATTATATTGGTTTATAATTTGATTATTTACTCATACGTAGTAATGTATAAGATTGATCATCAATTACAATATAGTGTATGTGTGTGTATGAAATTACTCATATGCTTAAATATAACTTAAAAAATTATGATGACCCAAAAGGTTCATCCCGTATATTCTATCAAATTCTGTTTTCTTAGGTCGTGAAAACCTCCTTCTATCTCACCTCGATTTGCGTGTGCAGCCCAGGCGTGTAGCCGGGAAGCCTTTATCTGAGAAAAACTGATAAAAATGATAATTTTGTATTAGAAATTTGAATAAAGTTGACTTCAGTGAACATTTTTGATAAACGGGCCCGGACTCGTGATTTGACGGTCCCGGAGAGTCCGTATGAAAATATGGGACTTGGGCATATGCCCAGAATCGAATTCTGAGGTCCCAAGTCCGAGAAATGAATTTTTATAGAAAATTATTTTCTAAAAAATATAAAGGTTTTTCAAAATGAAATTCGAGGTGAAACATGTGATATCGGGCATGTACTATGATTTCGAAGCACGGTACAGGTTCGATATGATTTATATGTGTTGTATGTGAAATTTTGTAAGAAACGGACTTAATTTGACGTGATTCGGACCTTAAATGCAAAATTTCAAGTTTATGAAGTTTTTGAGAATTTCTATAGATTTTGAGGTTTGATTCGATGTTTATGATGTTATTTCGGTGGTTTAATTACTTGAATAAGTCCTTAGGATGTTTATGAGGTTGTATGTGTATTTGGATTTGAGCCCGAGGGCTCGGGTGAGTTTCAGTTAGGTGTCGGAGTGCAAAACTTAGGAAAAATCAGGTGAAAAATGAGTCTATTGCTATCTGATGTTCTCTTCTATGTGATCACATAAACACATCCGCGATAGCATTGTGTAAATTTGACCAGCCCAATTTTTCCTTCAATGCGATCGCATTTTATGATACGCGATCGCATAGTGCATCGTTTGGCAATAGAAAATTCCTACTCTGCGATCGCACAGTGGTCCTCGCGAATGCACTGTGCAAATCCTTGGCAGTGGCTCTTTCCCTTATATGCGATCGCGTAAAACCTTTTGGCCAGTAGTAATTTTTCTCCTATGCGATCACATCTCTGTGTCCGCATTCGCAGTGCACAAATAACTGGGAAGGCAGATTATATTCCAAAAATCGGGGGTTTCACCATTTTAACATATTTTTACTTCTAGAGCTCGGTTTTGGGCGATTCCTTGAGGGATTTTAACACAAATCGAATGGGTAAGTGTTCTTCCACTAGAATTAAATATATTTCATGAATTAGTTCTTGTTTTTATCATTTCATTTGTATTTTGGGTTGAGGGGATTGTGGGTTTTGAAAGAAAACATCAAAAATGAAAGTTCATGATTTGAATGACCAAATGTTATCGGAATTGGATAAATTTAGTATGGGTGGACTCGTATCGGAATGAGTAATCGGAATTTGTAAAATTTGTCAGGTTCCGAGGTGCGAGCCAGGGGGTCGACTTTTGGGTCGATTTTTATAAATTTGCAAAGATTTAAACTTAATTATTCGGAATCGTTCCTTATACGTTTTATATGTATTTTGAAGTTGTTTTAGTTGATTTTAAGCCGTCCGGAAGCCTTCCCTCCCGAGAAATCTACTTTTGAGTACCTGGTTGTCGTCTTTGAGGTAAGTATCTTGCGTAACCTTGTGTGGAGGAACTACCCCTTAGTATTGAGTCTTCTATGTTGATTGTAGTCCGTGTACGCGAGGTGACGAGTGTGTACTCGAACTTATTTGCAAATAGATTTCCCTTAGGTATTTTTGGGTCCTTATGTTCCCCGTAAATGAATTGAACTTATTATATCTCAAATCTTGATTCCCAGTCTCATCTACTCCTGTTCAAGTTAGAAGTACTTGCCTATCATTCCTTATTTCTTATATGATCTTAATTGACTTAGATGAAGACTTTGTATTTCCTACCATTATGATATGTCTTCCTTCACATGCTGCCTATTAACTGAGCATTGTTCACACTGAGTTTATTAGGTGAAGCTAATTGTCTAAGTGAGATTAGTTATAGCTGATTCCCTTGCCGGGATGATTTGGTTTCTTGGATGCAAACTTGAATGTATAGAATTGTTGCTATATTTGTCTTGTCTTCCCCTCGTTATACTGTTCTCACTTTGTGCTTGGCATTCCTCTCAGTGGATACTTCTTACGAGCGAGTTGTTACCACTTTTGTGATTTAAGTCTTTGTATTGATTTGCTCATCGCATCTTGTATTCGGCCTTGTTTGCTTTCGCGCCGGTTGTGGTAATATATATTGGTTCTGTCGCATTCTGGTTGTTTTTCTCAGTGGCTGCATTGTATATTTAAATTGGTACTATGGACAGAGATCCAGGAGCTTCCCCCTGTACTGCATCACATATTTAAATTGGGACTACGGACAGAGATCCGGGAGCTTTCCCCCGGTACTGCATCACATATTTAAATTGGGACTACGGACAGAGATCCGGGAGCTTTCCCCCTGTGCTTCATCACATATTTAAATTACGGACAAAGATCCGGGAGCTTTCCCCCTGTATTGCATCGCATATTAAAATTGGGACTACGGACAGAGATCTAGGAGCTTTCCCCTTGTACTGCATTGCATGAAAAATTCTAAGTGGCGGACTGAGTTCCGGTAGTTTTATGATTGAGGAGATTTGAATCGAAAGATATAAATATATATATTGAAAAGTATAGCTGAAAAGCAATTGTCTCCAGGAAAAGTTATGTCTAAAGGACTTCTTTTCGAAAGTATATTTGAAAAACATTTGTCTTGCAGAATGATGATATTTGAAAGAGCATTACTTCGGAAAATATATTTTGAACATCACGTGTTTTGATGATATTTGAAAGAGCAATAGTTGGGAAAATATATTTTGAACATCACGTATTTTGATGATATTTGAAAGAGCAGTACTTGGGAAAATATATTTTGAACATCACGTATTTTGATGATATTTAAAAGAGCAGTATTTGGGAAAGTATATTTGAACACCACGTATTTTTGAAGAGACTATGTTGTTAAGATTCCTCTTTATAAAAATATATAAATAAACATTCAGAGAAAGTATGTTTCAAAGAAGAAATTTATCTACTTCAAAATGATTATATCTTTAAAGCCTTAAAAATAAACTCACAATTTATAGGTTTTCACTCGAAGGTTTGATCAGTGTTATTGAGTTATTGGCTAAGGCCTGACGTGAATAAATTGATGCAGTGCTGAGTTGCTTGTGTTTTTGTTGGGTTGTAATTCCCTCCCTTTGGATTGCATCCTTTCCATTCTCTTTGTGTATGTCTATTATACTTTTCATTGATCATGATTATTGAATTTTCTTTCGTATTATTTGATCGTATCGTTAATTTCATTGAGAAATCTTTAGATAGATATTTTGGTTCGGTCATTTATACATCTATGCCTTTTTACTGGTGTCTTGACTAGTCCTCGTCACTACTTCAACGAGGTTAGTCTTGATACTTACTGGGCACAAATGTGGTGTGCTCATACCACACTTCTTCACATTTTGTGTGCAGCTTCAGGTTATTGTTGTTGGTAGCTGCGCAGATCGTTGCTGAGGAGACTCAAAGTAACTTGTTGCTGTGTTTGCAGGCTTCGGATTCACCTTCCTGTTTTATTTCTATTAAATTGTATTCACTTATTCCTGGACAGTCGTACTTAGATTTGATAGAAATATTTCTTAGAGCTTATGACTTGTGTTTACCGGGTTTTGGGAAATTGTAAACTCTGTCAAGAATTCTATTTCGAATTTTTTTAAAATTCCTTTATTATTGTTGTTGTTCAGTGTAAATGTTAGGCTTACCTAGTCCCTAAGACTAGGTTCCATCACGATACCCAACGGGGGAAAATTTGGGTCGTGACAAGTTGGTATCAGATCTCTAGGTTCATAGGTGCTACGAGTCATAAGCGTGTTTGGTAGAGTCTTGCGGATCGGTACGGAGACGTCTGTACTTATCTTCGAGAGGCTACGCAACTATCAGGACAATTTCACTTCCTTCATTCCTATCGTGCGAGTTCATTGATCTTTAAGTTTGAAATTATCGTTCCATTCTCTCACCAATGGTGAGGACACGAGCGGCAATTCCGGATGATGTTACCGCAAAGCAAATGTTGCAAGGGTCAGAGGCAGAAGCCAATGAGGAGCAAGTGATGCACTTAAAATGCCTACTAGATCAGTCATTGAGGAGTCGCCAGTAGTCCTAGTTAGGGGACACGTACTGGGGGTGATTGTTGCTACCCCAGACTTCAGAAGACCGGAGCGCAGTTTTGTGTACAATTGGTACATCGGCTCAGGCAGGGTTGATTATAGTGCACCAATTGCTTCACAGATCAGGGCAGGAGTACAGACTCCCACCGTCTATACTCTAGAGCAGCGAGATCATATTGGTCAAGTTCCAGTTGTCATGGCAGCACGGCATGTGGTTTCAGTTCAGCCCATGGTTAGGACAGCAACATAAAAGGTAGAGCACCTTAGGATTTAGAGGTACTGGAAGTACCACCCTTCTATCTTTCAGTGGATTGGTGGCGGGTAATGCCCAGGGTTTTCTGGAGGAGTGTCACCATATTCTTCGTACTTCGGGTATTGTGGAGACGAGCGGGATTGCTTTTGTCGGGTCTTAGGTCCAGAGTAGTGGATTGATCAGTAGTGGCAGCATATAAGTTGGGGTAGCCTGGCCGAGTTATCTTTACTAGAATAGATTCAGTTTTTGGAGATATTTTGAGGGAGGTTGCACCTTAGTTCCGTCGGGATGTACAGTGCTCGGAGTATAAGCAGTTGCGTCAGGGCGCTATGTCACCATTGTAGTACGCCGTCAGATTCAGTGAGTTGGTCAGATATACACCTCACTTGGTTGCTTCAGTTAGGAGGCGAGTCCATAGATTCATTGAGGGACTCAGGCACGGTAGAGAATCTTGGGTCAACCAGTTCAGTTGCATTACCAGCTTCGCATGGGAGCATTTCAGATACTCATGGGTCTCAGAGGATTCGTATCGTATGTCTTCCACCGCCACATCGGCAAAGAGATTATTTTCAGTGTGGAGATGTTAGCCACATGGTGAGAGATTGCTCCAGGATTCAGGTGGGAGAGTTATAGCAGGGTGTTCAGGTGGATAGAAGGCACCTAAGAGGGGGAGGCCTGACCCGTTGATGTGTTGCATATAGTTGGCTAGAGTTCGTCGTGTCAGATTCATCACCAATGTATGGCTTGATGTGCTAAAGTGGGGTACCATTGTATTACACTATAGTCCTGTTGGTCAGGACGAGTTCCCGTTATTTGTTTTCTCATTTATGAGTGAGTTTCATGTATTGCACTCTATTTTTTTGCTTGCTCCTGTTAGGAGATTCTATGAGTAGTAGCAGTGTCTATCATTGTTTTATTCATCCTTGCTAGTGGTGAAACTGGAAGTGATTCCATGTCGTCCTTCGTGGTAAGCTTTATGTGATTTTCTTGAGTATTTTGTTTTCGAGCTGTGATTTGATACTCTATTGAGATGTGAGTAAGTGAGCTCTATGATTTTTTTAGCCGAGACGAATTAGCGGGAGATCTCTATTGGTATGATATATATTCAACATGTGTCGTAGAGTTGAGGGCGAGACCCTCTTGATTCTTTGCTATTTTACATGTTTGGACCTAGCTGAGTACCGCGGTGGAATTTTTATCAGGATGGAATCCTTGTGATTTGTTCATATGATTTGCTTCTCTCTTGTTATATTGCTTTTGATAAGTCATTATCGATAGAGAGTTATGCCTATGGGCTTGTTTGATAGTACATTTATATATGCTTCTATCTATCCTACTCAGCCATTTCGTTATATGCTTCTTTAGTTCAGTTTGCGGGATGTGTGCCCGGTGGTGTTAGCTGTGACTCGGTGATTCAGGTGTCTACTAAAGAGGTCTTCGTGTTTATTGAATCATTATCGGTATTATGGGAATTGGAAACAGAGAGTTCTTCCATATGTGGGACTAATTGCCAATGTTGAGTTGATTTCAGGTAGTTATGGTGATCAAAAGTGCTATTGAGAGTGTGATGTGCTATGTTGTGTGGCCGTGCCTTGTGGGCATAGATCTGAATTGATGCATCTGGTTGAGGCTAATGTCGGACATGGATTTAGAATCGGGTCTTTTGGAAATGAGTAGAAAGTGAGGAATTGAGGTATGCGGCTTATCGATAATGATGAGAAGTCTATATGGCAGTTGTGATGGTGTCATCAGGCTTATGTAGGTTGGGGTGACGTGAGATCACCCGCGGGGGTGTGTTGGAAATGCGCAATCAGTGATTGGATGAGTTCAAAGTGAATCTTAGCAAGTTCGAGGACGAACGTTTGTTTAAGAGAGGAAAATTGTGATGACCCAAAAGAGTCATCCCGTATATTCTATCAAATTTTGTGTTCCGAGGTCGTGAAAACCTCCTTCTATCTCACCTCAATTTGCATGCGCAGCCCGGGCGTGTAGCCGGGAAGCCTTTATGTGAGAAAAACTGATAAAAATGATAATTTTGTATTATAAATTTGAATAAAGTTGACTTCAGTCAACATTTTTGATAAACGGACCTGGACCCGTGATTTGACGGCCCCGAAGGGTCCGTAGGAAAATATGGGACTTGGGCGTATGCCCGGAATCAAATTCCGAGGTCCCAAGTCCGAGAAATGAATTTTTAAAGAAAATTGTTTTCTGAAAAATATAAAGGTTTTTGAAAATGAAATTTGAGGTGAAACCTATTATATCGGGCCCGTATTATGATTCCGGAGCTCCATACAGGTTCGATATGATTTATATGTGTTATCTGTTGAAATTTGGTAAGAAACGGACTTAATTTGACGTGATTCGGACCTTAAATGCAAAATTTGAAGTTTATGAAGTTTTTGAGAATTTCAATAGATTTTGAGGTTTGATTCGATGTTTATGATGTTATTTGGGTGGTTTAATTACTTGAATAAGTCCATAGGATGTTTATGAGGTTGTGTGTGTATTTGGCTTTGAGCCCCGAGGGCTCCGGTGAGTTTCGGGTAGGTGTCGGAGTGCACAACTTAGGAAAAATCTGGTGTAAAATGAGTTTTATGTTATCTGGTGTTCTCTTCTATGCGATCGCATAGACACATCGATTGCATAGTGTAAAATGAACCAGCCCAATTTTTCCTTCAATGCGATCGAATTTCATGATACGTGATGCGAGGCTAGAATTCATGGTTTAACATGTTATATGCCTTACATTTTATGTGTGTTAATGATAAAAATACACTTTTTATGTGCATAATGAGATCTATTTCATGTGTAGGTGAATTGGAGATGGAAATCGAGCTAAATGGATGCAAATACATCGAAAATACGCTCAAGAGGCGAGGAGGAGTGCACCGGGCTATAGCCGGGCGCCAGAGCCCAAATGTCTCACCCTGTCTGGCGTTAGCCAGGCGTTAGAGCTGAAACGCCTGCCCTAGCCTGGTGTTAACCAGGCGCCAGGGCCCAAACTCCAGGCCCCTGTTCCGGCTAAATTCGAGTTTTGAGGAGTTTAAGTGTTTCTCGGTTGGAATAGAAGTCTCCTACATGTTTAGTGTTTGTCCTAAACATATAAATAGACCCCAAAATTTGATCACGCTCAACTATGTCTAATAAAAGAGTAACGGGCGTTGCAAATATAATCTGGGTATTATGCCCAGATTCGATCCCATAGGGAGTTAACGTATCAAGCAAGATGTCAGAATACTAAACTGTCACTTGGTGTTGTTTAAACTACTACAACTGAATGAAAACATTAAAACTAAAGATTAACTACAATAAGTTGTAAACAATTGTAATAAAATTCTAAAGTTATGGTTTCCCCCGTCGATGAATTTCCTTCTCGGATACTTCTTATAGTTTGATTAGTTTTCTCTATCAATCATGAACACTCTATCTACCATAAATCTCTCTCAAGTAATTATGATAATTTACTAGACGCACTCTCAAGTTACGCTAGCTAGATTGCATTACAGTTTACTTTAGATTGCACCCAAGGTATCGTTATCTCTAATCCAACCTCTAAAACCTCGGTTATGACTTTCATCTATACTCCGGGTGTTCAAACAACTACCTAAATATGCACTCTCTCTCAAGTAGATACATACTAAATAGGCACAACTAATTGATGGCCATTCAATTAACTACAATACCAACGTAGTTAAACAAATAGAGATTAATCAACCAATCAGAACTATATTAATAACACAATAAGTTCATCCCCCAACGGGTTCCACCAATACCCTAGATTAAATAAATTATCCAAACATGTTCATAAGAATCAAATCCAAAATATCTTGCATAATTAAACTACAAAGTAATGAATAAAAGCTGTACAAATCGATGTTTGACTTCTCTTCAATGGCTTCCTCCTTTCGAATCCCTCTTTCAAGTTGTGTTTTGGTGTCTATTTATATGTTTAGGACAAACCCTAAACATGTAGGAGACTTCTATTCCAACCGGGAAACACTTAAACTCCTCAAAACTCGAATTTAGCCGGAACAGGGGCCTGGCGTTTGGGCCCTGGCGCCTGGCTAATGTCAGGCTAGGGAGGCGTTTCAGCTCTAACGCCTGGCTAACGCCAGGCAGGGTCAGGCATTTGGGCTCTGGCACCCGGCTATAGCCCGGTGCACTCCTCCTCGCCTCTTGAGCGCATTTTCGATGTATTTGCATCCATTTAGCTCGGTTTCCATCTCCAATTCACCTGCACATGAAATAGACTCCATTATGCACATAAAAGTGTATTTTTATCATTAACACACATAAAATGTAAGGCATATAACATGTTAAACCATGAATTCTAGCCTCGCATCAATACGCGATCACATGGTGCATCGTTTGGCAACAGAAAATTCCTACTCTGCGATCGCACAGTGGTCCCCGCGAACGCACTGTGGGCAGTGGCTCTTTCCCTTATATGCGATCACATACTTAGCTCCGCGATCGCATAACACCTTTTGGCCAGTAGTAATTTTTCTCCTATGCGATCGCATATCTGTGTCCGCGATCGCAATGCACAAATAACTGGGCATGCAGATTATATTCCATAAATTGGGGGTTTCACTATTTTAAACATATTTTGACTTCTAGAGGTCGGTTTTGGGTGATTCCTTGAGGGATTTTCACACAAATCAAATGGGTAAATTTTCTTCCACTATAATTAAATATATTTCTTTAATTAGTTCTTGTTTTTATCATTTAATTTGTGTTTTGGGTTGAGGGGATTGTGGGTTTTGAAAGAAAACTTCAAAATGAAAATTCATGATTTGAATGACCAAATGTTATCGGAATTGGATAAATTTAGTATGGATGAACTCGTATCCGAATGTGTAATCGGAATTTGTAAAATTTGTCGGGTTCCAAGGTGCGGGCTTGGGGGTCAACTTTTGGGTCGATTTTTATAAATTTGCAAAGATTGAAACTTTATTATTCGGAATCGTTCCTTATACGTTTTATATGTATTTTGAAGTTGTTTTAGTTGATTTAGAGTCGTCCGGAGGCCTTCCCTCCCGAGAAATCTACTTTTGAGTACCTGATTTTCGTCTTTGAGGTAAGTATCTTGCATAACCTTGTGGGGGGGGGGGGAACTATCCCTTAGTATTGAGTCTTCTATGTTGATTGTAGTCCGTGTACGGGATGTGACGAGTGTGTACTCAAACATATTTGCAAATAGATTTCCCTTAGGGATTTTTGGGTCCTTATGTTCCCCTTAAATGAATTGAACTTGTTATATCTGAATTCTTGATTCCTAGTCTCATCTCCTCCTGTTCAAGTTAGAAGTACTTGCCTAGCACTCCTTATTTCTTATATGATCGTAATTGACTTAGATGAAGATTTTGTATTTCCTACAGTTATGCTATGTCTTCCTTCACATGCTGCCTATTTACTGAGCATTTTTCACACTGAGTTTATTCGGTGAAGCTAATTGTCTAAGTGAGATTGGTTAATGCTGATTCCCTTGCCGGAATGATTTGGTTTCTTGGTTGCGAACTTCAATGTATAGAATCGTTGCTATATTTGTCTTGTCTTCCCCTTGTTATGTTGTTCTCTCTTTGTGCTTATCATTCCTATCAGTGGCTACTTCTTATGAGCGAGTTGTTACCACTTTTGTGATTTAAGTCTTTGTATTGATTTGCTCATCGCACCTTGTATTCGGCCTTGTTTGCTTTCACGCCGGTTGTGGCTATATATATTGGTTCTGTCGCATTCTGATTGTTTTTCTCAGTGGATGCATTGCATATTTAAATTGGGACTACGGACAGAGATCCGGGAGCTTTCACCCTGTACTGCATCACATATATTAATTGGGACTACGGATAGAGATTCGGGAGCTTTCCCCTGTACTGTATCACATATTTAAATTGGAACTCGGACAGAGATCCGGGAGCTTTCCCCCCTGTACTGCATCACATATTTAAATTGGGACTACGGACATATATCCGGGAGCTTTCCCCCTGTACTGCTTCGCATATTTAAATTGGGACTACGGACAGAGATCCGAGAGCTTTTCCCAGTATTGCATTGCATGACAAATTCTGAGTGGCGGACTGAGTTTCGCTAGTTTTATGATTGAGGAGATTTGAATCGAAAAAGACTCGAACAGAGATCCGGGAGCTTTCCCCCTGTACTGCATCACATATTTAAATTGGGACTACGGACATAGATCCGAGAGCTTTCCCCCTGTACTGCATCGCATATTTAAATTGGGACTACGGACAGAGATCCTAGAGCTTTTCCCAGTATTGCATTGCATGACAAATTCTGAGTGGCGGACTGAGTTTCGGTAGTTTTATGATTGAGGAGATTTGAATTGAAAGATATAAAGATATATATTGAAAAGTTTAGCTGAAAAGCAATTATCTCCAGGAAAAGTTATGTCTAAAAGACTTCTTTTCGAAAGTATATTTGAAAACGAATTGTCTTGCAGAATGATGATATTTGAAAGATTAGTACTTGGGAAAATATATTTTGAACATACCGTGTTTTGATGATAATTGAAAGAGCAAACTTGAGAAAATATATTTTAAACATCACATGTTTTGTTGATTGAAAGAGCAGTACTTGGAAAAATATATTTTGAACATCACATATTTTGATGATGTTTGAAAGAGCAGTAAATATATTTTGAACATCACGTATTTTGATGATATTTAAAAGAGTAGTATTTGGGAAAGTATATTTGAGCACCACATATTTTTTAAGAGACTATGTTGTTAAGGTTCCTCTTTATAAAAATATATAAATATACATTCAGAGAAAGTATGTTTCAAACAATAAATTTATCTACTTTGAAATGATTATATCTTTAAAGCCTTAAAAATAAACTCACGATTTGAAGGTTTTCACTAGAAGGTTTGATCAATGTTATTGAGTTATTGGCTAAGGCCTGGCGTGAATAAATTGATGCAGTGTTGAGTTACTTGTGTTTTTGTTGGGTTGTAATTCCCGCCCTTTGGATTGCATCCTTTACATTCTCTTTGCGTATTTCTATTATGTTTTCCGTTGATCGTGATTATTGAATTTTCTTCCGTATTATTTGATCGTATCATTATTTTCATTGAGAAATCGTTAGATAGATATTTTGGTTCGGTCATTTATACATCTATGCCTTTTTACTTATTAGACCGGTGGTGTCATGACTAGTCCTCGTCACTACTTCAACGAGGTTAGTCTTGATACTTACTGGGCACCGCTGTAGTGTGCTCATACTACACTTCCGCACATTTTTGTGTGCAGGTTCAGGTTATTATTGTTGGTAGCTGTGCAGATAGTTGTTGAGGAGACTCAAGGTACCCTGTTGTTGCGTTCGCAGGCTTCGGAGTCACCTTCCTGTTTTATTTCTATTCAACTGTACTTACTTATTCCTAGACAGTTGTACTTAGATTTGATAGAAAGATTTCGTAGAGCTTATGACTTGTATTTACCAGGTTTTGGGAAATTGTAAACTCTGTCAAGAGTTCTATTTCTAATTTTTTTATAATTCGTTTATTATTGTTGTTGTTCAGTGTAAATGTTAGGCTTACCTAGTCCCTAAAACTAGGTGTCATCACGATACCCAACGGAGGGAAATTTGGGTCGTGACAAAAATTCCTTTACATAGATGCTATTATAATCTATTAAAAGTAATTACCTAGTTAATATATTTTTTTGTAAAGATAAAGCTTATAGTTTATAATTTTTTATAATAATTGTAGTTAATTAAAATAAATATTTATAGTTAATAATAATTTTTTATAGTTTATAATAAATTTAAAAAATAAAAAATAAAAAAATTTAGTTTTTTTTTAAAAAACCGACCAAAGTTGGTCGGTATTTGGTTAAACGGTCAAACCTAATGTACCAGCCAAATTACCGACCAACGTTGGTCGCTAATTCTGAAATACAGAATGAAAAA
>ML311537.1:18934-51794 GCA_005239505.1 Nicotiana paniculata | reverse complement strand
CCCCCCCCCCCCCCCCCATTTCTCTTATTTTCTTCCCAAAAATTTCCCCAACTCTCTCTCAATACCTTCCCCTCCCCTTCTCTATTTCCCTCACACGAATCCCATTCCCCACCCCACGTAACCAACGCCCATCGTCGTCGTCGTCGTCGCCGCCGCCAACAGTGGACTGCCGCCCCTCTCTCTCCTTCTCCACCTAAGAAAAATCTAGGTTTGAATTACAACCCATTTCTTTGTTATATCTAGTTTTTGTTTCAATTATTTCAACATTGTATTTTATTATTTCAATTAGTGTTTCAATTCTTTGAACATTGTATTTTATTGAGGACTAGGATTTAGGTCTTGTTTTAAATAGTTTTGTTAATTAATTTTATTAACTAAATAATTTAATTAGTGTTGAATAGTTTAGTTAGATTTGAATTATACGTTGTATTGTCTTGAATGATTTAGTTAGAATCTAGGGTTTAGGATTTCATTCAAACTTTTAGGATATGAATTGAACTTTTAGGATATGAATTGAACTTTTAATTTATGAATTGGACTTTTAGTTTATGAATTAAACTTTTAGTTTATAAATTTAAATTTTAGGATATGAATTGAAATTTTAGGATATGAATTGGACTTTTAGGATATGAATTGGAACTTTTAGGATATGAATTGAACTTTTAATTTATGAATTGGACTTTTAGTTTATGAATTGAACACTTTTAGGTTATGAATTGGAACTTTTTGGATATGAATTGGAACTTTTAATTTATGAATTGGACCATTTGGATATGAATTGAATTTTTAGTTTATGAATTGAACTTTTAGTTTATGTTTAAACTCGTAGGGTATGAATTGAACTTTTAGTTTTTAGGATTTGTTCTTGTGAATTGAATTTTTTGGATATGAATTGAATTTTTAGGTTATAAATTGAACTTTTAGAGTATGGGTTGAATTTTTAGGATATAATCCAAACTTTTAGTTTATGCTTAAACTCGTAAGATATAAATTGAACTTTTAGTTTATGTTTAAACTCGTAAGATATAAATTAAACTTTTAGTTTATGTTTAAACTCGTAGGATATGAATTGAACTTTTAGTTTTTAGGATTTGTTTTTGTGAATTGAACCTTTTGGATATGAATTGAACTTTTTTTTGATATAAATTGAATTTTTAATTTATTATTAATTCTATTTAATATAATTTAATTGTTGGTGTAATTAGGAAAAAATAATTATCTTGAATTAGCTAAAAAAAATTAATTAATTTATAATTGTAGAATAAATTAATTTGTTCTTGTTTTATTTTTATAGATGGAACATCATACTTGGAAAAACAATAGGAATTATTCTAGTCGGCGGGGATTGCGGGAGGATTTGGTAGAAGGGGTTGATGACTTTATTAGACATGCAATGTCACTTCCACCATACCAAAGTGAAGGAGTAATTAGGTGTCCTTGTGTTAGGTGCGACTGTATGAAGTTTGAAAACCGGAGGAAGTTAAACTTCATCTTTATAGGAAGGGGTTTATAGAGAATGACTTTGTATGGACTAATCATGGAGAGATCGATGGTAGCCATGGCATATTTCATAACATGGTTGTTGGTGAAAGTAGTAGGTCGGTGGATAATACAAATCGTGATTCTAGAATTCATGATATGGTTGTGGATGCTTTTGGGATGCACTTCGGGGATGAACCCAATGAAAATGTTGAACAAACTCCTAATGATGATGCAAAACATTTTTATGAACAGTTAGAGAAAGTTAGTCGTCCACTACGTGAAGGAAGTCTGCACTCTGAGCTGTCTGTTGCAGTTAGATTCCTAAGTATCAAATCTGATTGGAATATTTCTCAAGCAGCAAAGGACTCTTTCATTGACCTTATGAGTGAACTAGTTGACCCTAATATCAACTTACCTGGTGATTTCTATAAGGCAAAAATATTGGTTTCTAAGTTGGGACTTTCGTCAATGAGAATTGATTGTTGTGAAGATGGTTGCATGTTATATTATAAAGATGATGCAACTTTAGATAGTTGTAAATTTTGCAAAAAGCCTCGTTTCAAGAGGCTTTCCAGCGGGAATATGCTCGCTATCAAGGTGATGCATTATTTACCTCTTATACCTAGGTTAAAGAGGTTATGTGCGTCAATGAGTTCTGCTCCTCATATGAGATGGCACTTTGAAAATAGAAGACCACGTGGTGTTATGTGTTATCCTTCAGATGGAGAAGCTTGGAAGCACTTTGATAGGACATATCCAGATTTTGCTAGTGAACCAAGCAACATTCGGTTAGTCTGTGTGCGGATGGCTTCACGCCTTTTTCTGTATCTGCGACACCATATTCATGTTGGCCTGTCTTTCTTACACCTTATAATCTACCACCCGAGTTGTGCATGACTAGTCCATATATATGCTTAAATTGTATTATCTCTGGTCCACGTAATCCGAAAAGTTTGATTGATGTATATTTGCAACCTT
This sequence comes from Nicotiana paniculata, assembly GCA_005239505.1. Lineage (NCBI taxonomy): Eukaryota > Viridiplantae > Streptophyta > Magnoliopsida > Solanales > Solanaceae > Nicotiana > Nicotiana paniculata. Next base: position 49,334 of record ML311537.1, on the reverse strand, counting down.
TGATTGATGAGCTAAAACAATTGTGGTATGATGGTGTTGAAACATATGACATATCAACCAAGCAGAATTTCAATTTGCGTGCTAATTTAATTTGGACTACTAACGATTTTCCTCCGTATGGAATGTTGTCTGGGTGGATGACTACTAGGAATCTAGCTTGTCCTTACTGCATGAAAAATAGTAAAGCGTTCAGTTTGAAACATGGCCGAAAGCAATCATGGTTTGATTGTCATCGTCAATTCTTGCCTCCTGATCATGAGTTTAGAAGGATGAAAATGCATTCAAAAAGAATAAAATGGAATATGATTCTCCACCTTATAGATTCTCCGGATACGGTGTTACTCATAATTGGACGAAACAGAGTATATTTTGGGGGTTTCCTTATTGGAAGGATAATTTTCTCCGTGACAACCTTGATGTCATGCATATTCAGAAGAATTATTTTGACAATTTGTTCAACACAGTAATGGATGTTAAAGGTAAGACAAAGGATAACCCGAAGGCTAGAATGGACTTACAAGAATATTGCAGGCGTCCTAAATTATACTTGCAGACAGCAAACAATGGTCAAATATTCAAGCCCAAAGCAAGTTACACATTCACTTTGGAGGAAAGACGACAAATTTGTGATTGGGTTACGAAATTGAAGATGCCTGAGGGTTATGCGTCGAATCTTGGAAAAAATGTTTATATGGAGGTAGGGAAGTTGAGACATTTGAAAAGTCATTACTGTCATGTTTTCATGGAGACCTTAGTGCCTATTGCATTTTGTGGTTTGCCTGAAAGAATCTGGAAACCCATCACAGAGATTAGTTTGTTTTTCAAAGACTTGTGTTCTACCACATTAAGGGAAGACAGCCTACTCTGGATGGATCAGAACATTCCTGTAACTTCTAGTAAGATGGAAAAGATATTTCCATGTGATTTTTTTTATGTGATGGAGCACCTTCCAATCCACCTTGTACACGAGGCACGACTTGGAGGGCATGTTCAATGCAGATGGATGTATCCCTTTTAGAGGTAATATTATAAGTTTGATGTAATTTTCTGTTTTATTTGAATGTTCTTGGCTAACATGACATTATGTAGGACAATTGGCAAATGCAAATAATTTGTTAAGAAGAGAAATAGTATTGAAGGATCTATATGCGAAGCTTATCTTGCAAAGGAAACTGCTCATTTTTGTTCTTATTATTTTGAGAGTAATGTGCCATGTGCTAGGAATAGGCCCAAAGGCACACGGTCGAATGTGTGAATGATCCATTATATGCGCCTATGTCCATATTCAATCAACCAGGCCGATGTTCTAAGGATGTTAGAAAGAGAAGTTTGAGTGATATGGAGTACAAGTCAGCTACACTTCATGTGTTGCTATATTATCCTGAAGTTGTACAATTTCTCAAGTAAGTATTGATTTATTAGTTATCAAAATATAAAATTTACTGTGATTACATCTCGATGCAACTACTAAAAATATTTGATGGGTCACAATCACTTCGTGGGTCAATTTGTCCATGATGTTGTATATACAAGATTTGATGCGTGGTTCAAACAATTTGTAAGTTTATCCTGATAATGTTCTAACACTTCTCGGTAAACAATGTTTGTAAGTTATGCTAACTTATGAATTTTTTTAACAATATGCAGGTAAATGATCCAAATAATGGTGTAAATCAATTTTTGAAAGATATATCTTGGGGAACTGGTTTTCAGGTCACAACAATGTCTAAGTACATAGTGAATGGTTATAAGTTCCATACAGAGGATTGCTCTAAAAATAAAAATAGCAACAACAGCAGGGTTGTCACGACCCAAAATCCTAACTTAGGTCGTGATGGCGCCCAACAGCGGGGTCAGGCAAGCCGACACTCAATTAACTAAAGGTTTCTTTTTATTAGATTAAACATTTCAACATATACTCAGTTTTTAAAACTTAAAACATGATTCGACAAGGATAAATGGCCAGTTTTAAATCAAAAGCAGTCATGAAAAGGTGTGAGCCACTATATATACAAACTCGAAATCCAAAACAACTAACACGTGTGTGCCAGGAACTAGTGTCACAAGTCCTACGGGCATACCAATAGAATATACAAAAGATATGATATACAGTCCCACTGTCTAGAAGAAATAGACGGGAAATAAGCAAAATAAAACCGCATGGTGCTGCCGCAGATCGCCAGGAGAAAAGTAGGTCATCGTGAAGTCAGGTCTGTCTAATATCAAGTGAAGCTAGCGTAGCATGAGTACATAAATATATATGTACCCAGTAAGTATCCCGCCTAACCTCGTAGAGGTAGTGACGAAAGGTCGACATGACACTCACTAAGGTCCAACGATATAATTTAACAGAATATAATAGAAACGGTAGGCATGTAAAGGCAGTGAAGCAACAAATACATATGTAAGGTACTGAAATCCAAGAAAGTACTGGAAAATGAATAAAACAACTACCACTTTACTTTCCCCCAAATATCTGTCAAATCAATAACCATGAATTTACTAACAATTAAATCATACGCATGCAGGGTAAGGACAACCGGCCGGAGTCATAAGATACTCATGTCCGTGCACTGCCGAAGGTCGAACGGCCCGAACCATAAGTGCACCTCTCCACAAAGTACTCACATCTATGCACTGCTGAGGATCGAATGGCCCATATCAAAAGTGCATCTCTCAATCCTCTCTATGCACTGCCGAGAATCGAACAGCCCGTACAAAAAGTGCATCTCTCAATATGTCGTGGCGTACGGCCCATTCCCATAAGAGTGGGGGAAATCACAACCCGCTCGCGGAATGTAAATTGCGAAGAGGTCACACGGACACACATTAATCCTTTTTAAATTAATTTCAGTGAACAATTCCTTACAATTTTTCTCAAATTCCATAACCTCAGGGAAGTAAGCAGCATGTAACATTTAATTTATTAAGCATATAGTTCATATCAAGTAAAACACAAGGCATGATGTAGGCCTAACTACCCGGACATAATAGTAATAGCCGCTATGGACGGGCTCTCGTCACTTTGTACGTATGTAGCCCCCAAATATTATCACATATAACATTTAAATTACCTGGGTCAAGAATGCGCCTGAAACTCCGAACTCGACACCCACTGACTCGAAACTAGCCAAATGTTTTGCAAATATATCAATTTATATTCAAAGCATGTAATTCTTCTACTACTTAGCCAAATTCACCATTCTTGAAGAAATTCTAAAATCCAACCCCGGGCCCGCGTGCTCGGATTCCAAAAAAATTTTGAATTCTCACCCATAGCCTAAGGATCATTAATAAACGATTTCTACTTGATTTCATAGCTAATTCACGGGTAAATTCTCAAATTATCGAAAGCCCTAGGTTACTACCCAATTATTGATTTTTCACTAATTTAGGTTGTTAATTTAGATTGTTATCCATGCATGAAGTTAATATTAGAGTAGAATTTACTTACCTTCAATAACTAGGTCGTTTCCCCTCTTGAATGGTGGAAATCGTCCCAAGGAAGAAGAAGAAGATAAGGAAATGAATTAAATCACGTGTATAAAAACACACTGCCTAGTGGTCTACTCTATGCGATCATAGCCTAGGCAGTGTGATCGCAGAGCTTTAAGCGACCAGGCCCTCATGGGCCTTCTGTGCGAACGCAGAGGGAGACTTGCGAATGCACAGGGTAAGGAATAGCTGGGCTGGCCCAAGGCTGGGCTCTTGTGCGAACGCGGATGGGGTGCGCGATCGAACTGGGTCAGGAGCCCAACCCATCGCGATCGCGGTGCCTATTGTGTGAACGCACAGGGCATTTACCACCCTTTCCCAATTTCTTCTGTGCAATCGCATCAGTACACCTGCGATCGCACTGAAGGAAACCAGTAGTGAAAAATCTGGTTTTTGAATTTAACTCCGAGGGGTCCGAAACTCACCCAAGCCCCTCGGGACCCCGTCCAAAGGCACTGGCAGGTCTCTATTCATGATACGGACTCGCTCGAATTTTCGGAACCTGAAAAACAACAACGAAACTAAGAATTCGACCCCAAAACCAAATTGAATCAAAGTTTGAACTTAAAGTTCTGGAATTCGCTACCAATGCGCTGAAACGACCTATATTACTCGAAATGACACCAAATTTTGCAAGCAAGTCATAATTGACATAAAGGAACTATTCTCGATCTCGGAATTCCGTTCGGACCTCGATAACACAAAACACGTTCCCAACAAAATTTCAAACTTAAGGAAACTCAAATTTTGATATTGGGCGCCGAAACGCCCCCGGGTCATCCAAAACCCATTCCGAACATACTCCCAAGTCTGAAATCATCATATGAAGCCACCGGAATCTTTGAAACTCGGTTCGAAGGTCGTTTACTCAAAATGTTGGCCGAAGTCAAACTTTGGCCTCAAAGGCCAACCTTAAGAAACCAAGGGTTCCTATAGCACTCTAAACAATTCTGAATCCCGAACCACCAGTCCCCGCAAGTTATAAATCATAATAAGCCGCTATGGGAAGTTTCATTTAGGGGAGCAGGGTCCGATAACGAAAAATGACCGGTCGGGTAGTTACAGGGGTGTGGGTTCAAGGTGGTGATGGCAACCAAGTTGGAGATACTGATTATTATGGTGTACTAAAATAAATAATAGAACTAGAATATATAGGTTGGCCACACGAGGTACAAGAGTGCACAACCAATACAACATAATTGAGGTTAATCATACGAGAGAGTATGTGTGATGACCCAAAAGGTCATCCCGTATATTCCGAGCTAATTCTATGTTCCGAGGTCGTGAAAACCTCCTTCTATCTCACCTCAATTTGCGTGTGCAGCCCGGACGTGTTTCCGCGAAGCCTTTATGTGAAAAAGACACTGATAAAATGATAATATTGTATTAGAAATTTGAATAAAGTTGACTTCGGTCAACATTTTTGGTAAACGGACCCGGACCCATGATTTGACGATCCCGGAGGGTCCGTAGAAAAATATAGAACTTGGGCGTATGCCCAAAATTGAATTCCGAGGTCCCAAGTCCGAGAAATGAATTTTTAAAGAAAATTGTTTTCTAAAAAATATAAAGGTTTTTGAAAATGAAATTTGATGTGAAACCTATGGTATCGGGATCGTATCTTTGTTCTGGATCCTGATACAGGTTTGATATGATTTATATTTGTTATCTGTGAAGTTTGGAAATAAACGGACTTGGTTTGACGTGATTCGGGTCAAAAATACAAAATTTGATGTTTAAAGAAGTTTTGAGGAATTTCATTGATTTTTGGTTTGATTCGTTGTTTTAGTGTTATTTTATGTGTTTTGAAACCTCGAGCGAATCTGTGTTAGGTTATATGACTTGTGTGTGTCGTTAGACGAGGTCCCGGGGGTCCTCGGGTGTGTTTCGGATAGGTTTCAGATCGATTTTCCTCATTTTCCACTGCTGATGCTACCTTCTGGTTTCCTTCTATGCGATCGCATAGTAATAGTCGCGATCACATAGTGTCATTTGACCTGCCCAGCTTTTTATTCAATGCGCTCTCTCAATCAGGTCCGCGATCGCGTAGTATTAAATTGACCAGTGCCCCTACTTCCTACTATGCGATTGCATCTACCTATTCGCGATCGCATAGAACCTTTCTAGCCAGCAACATTATTTCCTCTATGCGATCGCATCTTTTAATCCGCGATTGTGATGCCTTAAAATCTGGGCAGACAGATTATATTCCCAAATCGAGGGTTAGGCCATTATTATCATATTTTGACTTCTAGAGCTCGGTTCTTGGCGATTTTGGAAGGTTTTTTCACACCAATCGAATGGGTAAGTGTTCTTCCACTAGAATTATTTATATTTCACGAATTAGTTCTTGTTTTTATCATTTAATTTGTGTTTTGGGTTGAGGAAATTTTGGGTTTTGAAATAAAACTTCTAAGATGTAAATTTATGATTTGAAAGACCAAATGTTATCGGAATTGGATAAAATTAGTATGGGTGAACTCGTATCGGAATGGGTAATCGGAATTTGTAAAATTTGTCGGGTTCCGAGGTGCTGTCTTGGGGGTCGATTTTTATAATTTTGTAAAGATTGAAACTTTATTATTCGGTCTTATACGTTTTATATGTATTATGAAGTTGTTTTAGTTGATTTTGAGCCGTCCGGAGGCCTACTCGCCCGAGAATTCTATTTTTGAGTGCCGGATCGTCGTCTTTGAGGAAAGTATCTTGCCTAACCTTGTGTAGGGGAACTACCCCTTAGGATTGAGCCTTCCTTGTTGATTGTAGTCTGAGTATGCGAGGTGACGAGTGTGTACTCGGACTTATTAGCAATTAGATTGGCCTTTTAGGATTCGTAGGTTCTTATATTACCTGTGTATGATTTGTAATTATTACATTTGAATACTTGGTTGTCAATTTCATCCCTTCCTATTTAAATAAGAATTACTCTTTTTTTTGGATTCCTTCATTGGATATTTGATCTTACTTGACTTAACTGAATATTCTAATTCTCTTATCATCATGCTATACTTTCCTCCTATCTTGCCTAATTGACTATAATTAGTGTCAGCAAGCCTTATAGATGACTAGTCGTAGTTGGAACATCTATTCGTTGGGGTCAAGCATGCCCGTAAGTCTTACATTTTGATTTATATGACTATTTCCTTAAGTTCTACTTAGGTCTAATTGTTAGACATTTATGTCATTGGTATTTCCTTGAGGTTGCCTATTACTAGGATTTGTTTAAGTTGAGTTTATTCCGTGAAGTTAACTGTTTAGGTGAGACTGGTTATAGATGTTTCCCTTGCGGGGATCGTGTGGTTTCTCTTATTATTCCGTGGTAATGATATTGTTTGCCTTGTTGACTCCCTTTTCCGGGATGTTATGGTTTCTATTACTGTTTATGATGTTAATGATATTGTTTGTATTGTTGACTCCCTTGCTGGGATGTTGTGATTTATGGTTCATATTGTTGATGTTCCTTGCCAAATTATTGTTCTTGATATTGTTTGGGTGAGGAAGAGTGTAAAGCACAAAGGGTGATGTCGTGTATTTATTTGTTGCATTGTGAGGAAGAGTTTAAAGCACGAAGGGTGATGTCGTGCCATGTTTATTTTATTTAAGCACGAAGGATAATGTCGTGCCATGTTTATTTTATTTAAGCACGAAGGATAATGTCGTGCCATGTTTATTTTATTTAAGCACAAAGGATAATGCCGTGCCATTTTCATTTATTTATTGTGAGGACGAGAGTAAAAGCACGAAGGGTGATGCCGTGCACGTGGTTTGGTGAGGATGAAGTAAAGCACGAAGGGTGATGTCGTGCACTTGTTTTGGTAAGAATGAGAGTAAAGCACGAAGGGTGATGTCGTGCACTTGTTTTGGTGAGGATGATAGTAAAAGCACGAAGGGTGATGTCGTGCACTTGTCTTTGCATTTTATTTCGTTGTTTTAAATTTTGATATTCCTACTTATCTCTTACTGCATTTATTGATAAGATTTGATATATCTCCCGTGCTACAAATTTCTGAGTTACGGTCTGAGTTCCGGTAGATAAATCTTGAGGAGATTTTGATCAAGGGATTTTATTGAAAAATATTATTGAAAAAGCAATAGTTTTGAAATGATTATATTTGAATGACTTTTACATCGAAGGTATATTTGAAAAGCACTAGCCTTGCCTAAAATGATATTTGGAAATCATTTATTGGGAAAGCATCTTTGGGAAGTTCCGTATTTTGAAAGAAACTATGTTTTACGTAATTCTCTCTATTAAATATACTTATATCTACTTTTGGAGAGAGTATGTTTTCAAAGGAAACTCTTCCATACAAAAATGATTTTATTTGCAAAAGTTTTTCATATGATCTGATGTTTAAAGATTTCAACCAGTTATGGATTTTAATGGCTAAGGCCCGATGTGAACAAACCGACGTGGAGTTTATTTATTGGTGTTCTCTATTGTATTGTGTTTCCCTTCGATTCGGCTTGTTTTGTTGTCCATGTTTCGGCGTATTTTTGTGTTGTTTCGTGATTGATTTTTGTAATTTCCTTCCGCTTTATATTATCATTGTTGTAAATTATTCCGTGAAGTCTTAGATAGATGTAATGTTCGGTCATTTCTACATTCGTGTTATTTATCTGGTAGACCAGTGGTGTCTTGACTAGTCCTCGTCACTACTCCGCCGAAGTTAGTCTTGATACTTACTAGGCACCGTTGTGTTGTGCTCATACTACACTTCTGCACATTTTTATGTGCAGATCCAGGTATATATTGTAGTAGATGTGTGGATGATTGCCGAGGAGACTCAAGGTAACCTGCTGCGACGTTTGTAGGCGTTGGAGTCACCTTCTTCGTATTTATTCATACAATGTTGCATTTATTTCCAAACAGTTGTACTTAGAAGTTATAGAAGATTCGTAGAGCTTATGATTTGTACTACTGGTTTTGGGAAAGTTTGTACATTTTGTTGAGATTTTATATCAATACTGTTAGTTTTCCTTTATTTATTATTGTTATTCAATAACTGCTAAGCTTACCTTGTCCCTAAGACTAGGTGCCATCACGATACCCAACAGAGCGAAATTGGGTCGTGACAAGTTGGTATCAGAGCTCTAGGTTAATAGGTGCTACGAGCCATAAGCGACTTTAGTAGTCTTGCGGATCGATACGGAGACGTCTGTACTTATCTTCGAGAGGCTACGGAACTATTAGGACAATTTCACTTCTTTCATTCTTATTGTGGGACTTTATTGATCTTGAAATTTGAAATTATCGTTCCATTCTCTCACCGATGGTGAGGACACGAACGGCGGTTCCTGATGATGTTACCCCGAGGCAAATGTCGCAAGGGCCTGAGACAAAGGCTAACGAGGAGTTCGTGCCTCATTTAAGATGCCTACTAGAGAAACCGTTGATGAGTCGCCAATAGTTCTAGTTGGGGAAACAGGTACTGGGGGTGCCTGTTACTACCCTGGATTTCAGTGGGCCTGGGCATAGTTTTGAGTATAATTGGTATGTTGTCTCAGGCAGGGTTGATTCTAGTGCACCAGCCACGCACGGATCAGGGGAGGAGTTCAGACTCCCGCGGCCTACACTCCAGAGTAGCGAGATCACACTGGTCAGGTACCCGTTGTCATGATAACACGACATCTTGTTTCAGTTCAGCCGTGGTTAGGGTAGCAGCATCGGAGGAAGAAAACCTTGGACTTGAGAGGTACATGAAGTACCACCCTTCTATCTTTCAGTTGATTGGCGGCAGATGGTGTCCAGGTTTATCTTGAGTGTCACTATATTCTTCGTACTTTGGGTAATGTGGAGACGAGCGGAATTTCTTTTTCACGTCTCAGGTTCAGAGTAGTGGGTGGATCAGTGGTGGCGGCATATGAGTTGGGGTGACCTGGCCGAGATAGCTTCACTAGCATGGATTCAGTCTTTCAGAGATGCTTTGAGAGAGGTTGCACCTTAGTTCCTTCGGGATGTAAGGCGTGCGGAGTTTGAGCAGTTACATCAGGGCACCATCTCACTATTGGAGCATGTCGTTAGATTCAGTGAGTTGGCTAGACATGCACTTCTCTTGGTTGCTTCAGTTGGGAGATGAGTCCGTAGAGTCATTTGGGAAATTCAGACATGATATTCGGTTTAGCGGGACTCGAAAGTTAGAGTAAGATGCCTCTTTTCAGAAGGTAGTAGGGATCGCTCGCCAGTTAGAGCGCACGTGGGACCGGGAGCGAGAGGATATAGGAGATCAGGGAGAGAGTTCAGGGAGGCAATGAGGCCTCGTAGATCGGAGGAATCTACTGGTCTGTATTATGGAGGCAAGGTATGACACAGTAGAAGTTTTGTGGGTCAACCAGTTCAGTTTGAATTACCAGCTTCGCATGGGATTTCAGGTACTCATGGGTCTCAGGGGGTTCGTATTGTATGTTTTTCCACAGCCTTGACGGCAGCGAGATTGTTTTTCAGTGTGGAGATGTTAGCCACAGGGTGAGAGATTGTCCCAGGATTCAGGTAGGTATGTTGTAGCAGGGTATTCAAGTGAGTAAAGGGCGCCTAAGAAGGGGAGGCCTGACCCGTTGATGTGTTGCATGTAGTAGGCCAGATACCGATGTGCTAGATATTATCACACAGGTATGTATTGATGTGTTACAGCGGGGGCACCGATTGTATTTCACTATAGCTTTGCTGGTCAGGACGAGTTCCCTTATTTTTTGTTTCATTTATGAGTGAGTTTCATGTTTTACACTCCATTTTGTGTTTACTTTTATTGGGAGATTCTATGATTAGTAGCCTGTGTCTATCGTTGTTTTATTCATTCTTGATAATAGTGACACTGGAAGTAAGTCCTTGTTGTTCTTCGTGGTAAGCTTTATGTGATTTTCCTGAGTATTTTGTTTACGAGTTGTGATTTGATACCCCATCGAGATATGAGATCAGCTAGCATTATGATTTTATCAGCTGAGATGAATTAGTGGAGGAATTTCAATTAGTATGATATATTTTTGGTATATGATTTAGAGTTGAGGACGAGGTCATCGTGATATTTTTGATTCGATATGTTTGGATCGGGCTGAGTACCGCAGTGGGAATTTTATCAGGATGGAATCCTTGTGATTTGTTCATATGTTTTGCTTTTTCCTTGTTATATTGTTTTTGGTAAGTCAGTATCGATAGAGAGTGATGCCTATGGGCTTGTTTGATAGTTCCTTTATATGTTTCTATTTTCATATTCAGTCATTTCAGAGTTTGCGGGATGTGCGTTCGGTGGTGTCAATTTTGTGGATGGTGACTCGGATGTTTAATAAAGAAGTCTTCATGTTTATTGCATCATTATCAGTATTATGGGGTTTAGAATAGATTTCTTTCAGATGTGAGGCTAATTGCCAATGTTGAGTTGATTTCGGGCAGCCATTGTGATCAAAAGTGTTATTTGAGCCTATGTGTGATGTGCTATGTTGTGTGGTCGTGCCTTGTGGGTGTAGTCATGAGTCGATGCAGCTGATTGAGGCTAATGCCGGATATGGATTTAGAGTCGGGTTTTTTGTAAATGAGTAGAGGGTGAGAAGTAGAGGTATGAGCCTTATCAGTGGTGATGTGAAGGCTATATTGCAGTTGTGACTGTATCATCGGGCTTATGAGGGTTTGGGTGATGTGGGATCACCTGCGGGTATGTGTTAGAAGTGTACCATCAGTGATTGGATGAGTTCAAGGTGAATCTTGGCACGTTCGAGGACGAACGTCTTTTTAAGACGGGGAGGATGTGATGACCCATAAGGTTATCTCGTATATTTCTAGCTAATTCTATGTTCCAAGATCGTGAAAACCTCCTTCTATCTTACCTCGATTTGCGTGTGCAGCCCGGGCGTGTAGCCGGGAAGCCTTTATGTGAAAAAAACTAATAAAAATGATATTTTTGTATTAGAAATTTGGATAAAAATGACTTCGGTCAACATTTTTGGTAAACGAACCCGGACCCATGATTTAACGGTCTCGGAGGGTCCGTAGAAAAATATGGAACTTGGGCATATGCCCGGAATCGAATTCCGGGCATACATTATTTCCGGCCAGCAACATTATTTCCTCTATGCGATCGCATCTTTTAATCCACGATCGCGATGCCTTAAAATCTGGGCAGACAGATTATATTCTCAAATCGAGGGTTAGGCCATTATTATCATATTTTGAGTTCTAGAGCTCGGTTCTTGGCGATCTTGAAGGATTTTTCACACCAATCGAATGGGTAAGTGTTCTTCCACTAGAATTAATTATATTTCACGAATTAGTTCTTGTTTTTATCATTTAATTTGTGTTTTGGGTTGAGGAAATTGTGAGTTTTGAAAGAAAACTTCTAAGATGTAAATTTATGATTTGAAAGACCAAATGTTATCGGAATTGGATAAATTTAGTATGGGTGAACTCGTATCGGAATGGTTAATCCGAATTTGAAAAATTTGTCGGGTTCCGAGGTGGGGGCCTGGGGGTTGATTTTTATAATTTTGTAAAGATTGAAACTTTATTATTCGGAATAGTTCCTTATACATTTTATATGTATTTTGAAGTTGTTTTAGTTGATTTTGAGCCGTCCGAAGGCCTTCCTGCCCGAGAAGTCTATTTTTTAGTACCGGGTTGTCATCTTTGAGGAATGTATCTTGCCTAACCTTGTGTGGGGAAACTACCCGTTAGGATTGAGTCTTCCTTGTTGATTGTAGTCCGAGTATGCGAGGTGACGAGTGTGTAATCGGACTTATTTGCAATTAGATCGGCCTTTTAGGATTTGTTACCTGTGTATGATTTGTAATTGTTACATTTGAATCCTTGGTTGTTAATTTCATCCCTTCCTATTTAAGTTAGAATTACTCGTTTTTTTTTTTTGGATTCCTTCGTTGGCTATTTGACCTTACTTGACCTAACTGAATATTCTACTTCTTTATCATCATGATATACTTTCCTCCTACCTTGCCTAATTGACTATAATTAGTGTCATCTAGCCTTATAGTTGACGCGTCGTAGTTGGAACATCTATTCGTTGGAGTCAAGCATGCTCGTGAGTCTTAAATTGTGATTTATATGACTATTCCTTTAAGTGCTACTTAGGTCTAATTGTTAGACATTCATGTCGTTGGTATTTCCTTGATGTTGCCTATTACTAGGCCTTGTTTAAGTTGAGTTTATTCTGTGAAGTTAACTGGGAAATTGGGTCGTGACAGTATGATCGCTATGATCCTTACATAATTGCACATAATGTTAGGCAAGTGTATTATGCTCCTTATCCATTGCGACGGAATAAGTCTGATTGGTGGGTTGTAATAAAAACTAAGCTTGTAGGTAGGGTGGAAGTCGAGAACGTGTTAGATGTTGCATATCAAAACGGTATCTCCAGTGTTCACCGAATAGTGGACGATCAGTTAGAAAATGATTTGGAACATCCTGAACACATATTGGAACAAGTTGATATAAATGAAGTAACAATTGTAGAAAATGAGGACAAAGAATCAATTGATGAATCTCAAACAAGTGAGGAAAAAGAATTCTCGGACGAGGAACAATACGTCGATGAGCTTTAAAAAGTTGATTTTTAAATAACTCTCATTTTATAGCTAGTTTCTTATATGTTTCAATCTAAATATTTATTATATTATGCAGATGACAGGAAAGAGTCAAGGTAACAATGACCCTACTGGTTCTCAGGGTCGAGAAAAAGCTAGGAAGGAAAAGAGGAGGGTAGAAAATAATACTCCTTCTTTTCCACCCTCTTCAGAGATGCCTATGCATGTGCCTAAGTCTTATCCTCCACCCCACGGCTATACTGAGCTCCCACAGCATCACGAGCCCTACACCTTCATGCAGATATCAGGTCTTTCATCACAGGTCCATATGACTATACGCCTGGCATACAGTCCAGCTGCCTCACGACCACGTGGATCGCAGACATCTGCATCGCATGGATCGCATCCATCCATATCACAGCCACATGGGTCACATCCATCCATGTCACAGCCACTCGGGTCACAGCCATCAGTATCACAGCCACTTGGGGTCCATCCAGCTATGTCGCAGTCACAGGGATCGCAACCATCTTCATCAGCGGCTCCATCTATTTCAGGCCTTCACCTGCGAGGTAGTAGCTCTGACCCCCCCCCCTACACCTTCCATACAAGCCTCTGATATACATGCTTTGGATGGTGATGATGATGACGAAGAGGTGCATTATGATCAATATGGCAGGATCATCATAGTCCTTGAGGGTGATGGGTAAGAGTTATTTGTTATTTTTGCGTTTATTGTTTTGTAAAGTTTTTACTAAGATATTAATGTGTTTTTTTGTTAAATTGCAGGTTCATCCCGAGTAATAAGACTACAAGGATAATCACCAAAGCCATCAGAAAGCTTTATGATGGACTTATGCGACTTGGACTGATTTCCCATTCTCGCTGAAAGAGCAAATTTTCAATTAATTTAAGGTATAATTTTTCTTTTAAGCAGTTTAATTATTTATATTTATGATGTTTCCATATAATATTTAACTTTTTAAATACAGAGCAAGCGTATATAGGAACACCTCTATAGCGCGGAAGTGGCTGCAAATTTTCATCACAAAGCTCGCAAGTGGTTGTCGCATACTTTCTCCGAAGCTAGAAAAAAGAACAAGAAGCCTGACTGGTTACTTCAAAATTTGTGGGATGATTTGCAAAGGCAATGGCTTACCGCAAATTTCTTAGAACCGAGCGAAAAAGGAAAGAAAGCTCGCGCATCTGAGAAGGGAGGCTCCTTGCACACTGGAGGTGCGATCAGCCTAGGGACAATAAAAAGAAGATTAGTACGTAAGTGCTTAACTTATTTTAATTTTCAAAGTATATCTATTCTGTTTATTAACTAAATTAATTTGTTTTCAGGAAAAGAAGTTGGGGCATCCAATGATCCAAGACGAGTTATTCAAGGAGACAAATATTGTAAAGAAGAAGAAAGAGACGGATCACGAAAGTTGGGTTGAGGACCAGGCCTCGACTCTATATGTAAGTTTTCACTTCTCATTAAGTATTTTAATTTACTTTTATATAAATTTTGAAATACTAATTCAATGTAAATTTTCGTATAGGGTCGCTTCCAAACTAACGTGGAGGAATTCATCCGCACTCAGCCACCTAATGAGTCGGGCGAGCCAACTCAACCTTCGGACGAGGATGCTGAAAGAATATGGATGGAGTCTGCTGGCAGTCCAAAATGGGGGAAGGTATACGGGTTTCCTATTAAGAAATTCCATAGCTATAAGTGTGGAATGCAAGGAATAGGGACTTCCTCGCAAGGTGAGCAACTTGATGGGGAGAGCCTCTCCACTATACGGGAGACTGTGACAAGGCTCACATCCGAGCTAGAAGCGGCCAACGAAAGAGAAAAGGTTAGAGATTCTCAGTACCTTGGCATGCAAGCTCAGATCAGAACTCTCCTATCTACTGGAGCTTTTCCGATTCCCCAGTCTCGTGATTCATCGCCAGAGGCTCGACCTGCACGTGAGCATTCCTCCATCCTCCCCGTGATCGTTCCTCCCGTCCTCCACAAGACCCTTCTCTATACTGTCTTATAGATGAAAGTTCATCAGACGGTGATGATGATGTTGTACAAAATACTCCTTGACTTTTATATACTTTGAACTAGACAAATAGAACCGGTTTTGAACTAGTTGTAATAAGCTTTAACTTAGTTTTGTTAGTTTAATTTGTTAGTTCTATTGAACTTTAATTTGTTAGTTTTAATGTTTTTATTGAATTGTGTTGTTGTTGTTGTTGTGTTGTTGGTGTTGTTGTTGTTGTTGTTGTTGTTGTTGTTGTGTTTTAGGAATTTTGGTATTGAATTGTATTGTTATTTAGGGAATTTGATATGCTGGCAGGTGGTATTGCTGCCAAAACAGGCATTTTATGCCAAAATTAAAACCCCAGAAAATCGATCAAAGTTTATCGGTATTTAAGTAAAAGAAAATTTATTTTCTGCAAATTACCGACCAACCTTGGTCGCTTAAGTCTAAAAAAATAAAAAATTAAACATTAGCGACCAAAGTTGGTCGGTTAATAAACCCAGATTTTAAAATTACCGACTAACTTTGATCAATATAGTTAAATTTAAATTTTATAAAATAATATATATTTTACTTTACCGACCAACTTTAGTCGGTATTTAAATTTTAATAATTAATAAAATAACGTAATTTTAATACACCGACCAACTTTAATTGGTAAAATTTAAATTATTAAAATATGTTATCGAGGGACACTTTCTTGAGTTTGATATTTGCTGGGAGAGACACCACAAGTACAACTCTCACTTGTAAAAGAAGATGATAACCTCAAGTTTTTCAACGTAGAAGAGTCACGAAAACTCGTATAATTACATGGTGCATTGTGCGAAGCTCTTCAGCTATTTCCACCAATTTCAATTGAGCATAAAGTTCCACTTGATCATGACATCCTTCCGAGGGGTCACCGTGTCAGTCCAAACACGAGAATTTTGCTATCCTTTTATACAACGAAAAAAGGTTAAAAATATCTCTTTATTATATGAAAAGGATTATTTATACCTTTTATTATACTTTCTGGTCATTATAGTCCTCGACGTTATAGAACTGGTACAAAAATACCTCTTTCGTTAGGGCTTTCCACCATGGCAGCGCCATCCTACTTGGCATGAAATTTTGGTGAGATGGACTAAATGTGCAATGTCACCTCAACACTCCAACCCATTTTAGCTCCTCCCTTCATTTCTTTGTCTTTCACCCCATTCCCACCTAATCACTGTCGCCGCCACCTCAGCTCCGTCACTACACATATTTTTCCGCCTTCATCTTGTCACTATTCTTGACCTTCAAACCACAACTCTTTCATTTTTTCCTTATGTTTTTCTCTCACCTTCGGCACAATCTTTTTTATCCCCCATTTTACCACTATTAACAAAATTAGTTTTCTTCCTTTCATCACAGTAGCCGAACTCTTCTTTAATAGATAGCACCAAAATCATCTTCATCACAATTTTTATCCTCCCCATCCGTGACCCAAAATCGAAAATGTGATTTAAAAGTGCTAAAAATCATTAATGAATGTGCACTTTGGGAGGAATTAAGCTTTCATATGTCAGTTCTAAATATTTTTCAAGCACACCTAATTCCAAAACAGTGGTTCTAAAGGATTCCTTTTTTCTTTTTAAATATAACTAAAGAGAATTTTATAAAAGAAAGTCCCATAATAATCTGTTTAAGTTTATTCAATATTTTTTTTGGACAAACAAGTTTATTCAATTTGGTAACACTACTAACCCATAAAAATACAAGTTGGTGCTTGTACTATTTGAACTCTACAAATGATAATTTGAAACTCTTGTTAGCATCTCCTTTGTCAGCGATAGCAAAGACTACAGAGGTCGTTAAACTTATGTTAAGAATGTTACCAATTTCGCTGTTTTGTTCATAATTACTAAGGTAAATGTGGATACTGAATTTTTACCTTGGACCGTTAGAGTTATCGATTGTGGGTTTAATGAATTAGTACTGTTGCAGCTTCAGTTATCTACAATTAGGAATACAACAAAAAAACTCAAAAAAATTGGGTGAAGATGGTAGGGTGGGTTTGGGTTGGGGTGGGAGTAACAGTGGGAGATGGTGGAAGAAATGAGAGGCGAGGCAAAAATGAGGTTGGGGTAGTGAGGACTGTGAGGTGGTATGTCACGTGGCATCTACCTCACCAAAATGTCAGGCCATGTAGTTTGATACTGCTGTTAGCCCCTAATATTGAGCCATGACGGATGCCGGGCAGATTCTATGTCAAGGGCTTGTATATTGCCCCTTGACATAGGTATTGGCAAGCAATGTTCGGAGTTGGATGTGTGTCTAAGTCAGTGCATGGACTTAGACAAGTCAGCTAGGCAAGATGCCTCGGGCGATGGCAAGGCAGCCTTGATCGTGGGCAATGGCTAAGGCAAAGAAGGCGCATGGCACTTGGCTAAGGCATGCGTGTGGATCAGTAGGACGACTAAGTTCGTGGCTAAGACATGGTCACAAGCTTATGGGCGAGGCATGGTCCAAAAGACAAGGCAAGACAGGAAGCTAAGTATGGGCAAAAAGCTGGAAAACAAGTGTGCAAGGCATGTGACTGAAGAAGTGTGCAAGGCAAGTGCTGTGGAAGTTAAACTCGTGTGCTTTGCACATGAGCAGCTGGCTAAGTTGTTGAAGATAAGACAATTTCGTGGGAAGAGTTTGAATTTGAATTCAAACTAGGTAGTTGGCTTATTTTTAGGACAGGCATGTGCATGGCACATTGTTTTAACTGCCCCTTTTTAAATCTGCCTATGGCAACCCTATATATGTGTGAAAATTCGTTGGTCTAAGGCATGAGTTGTTTTTGTAAGCCTTTCCAACAAAAGTCCTTTGTAATTCTACGAGAATAATAAAGGTTGGGTGTTTTTCTGAAATTCGTCTAAGTCTAAAAAAGTGAGCAGAAAAGTAAGGCTGAGTGGCTTGTGTGTTTCTACTGCCGTACAGTGTAAATAGTGCGAAAATTGGCCCTGTAACAACTGGTATCAGAGCCTGCTCGTGAACTTAGGACTATGGCTTGTGGATCCCCTTCGGACTTACGTGAGCGTATTCAAAAATTGGAGGCATGGGTTGGCCTGACTGATGATCCTTCAGAGTTGGATGATTTGATTACTGAAATCCATCGTCTAAAGGATGGAATGAATCAGTTTCGTGAAGGCATTCAGGAGACTTGTGAAGCCACGAGTTTGCTGGTTGAGGAACTGAAGAAAGAAAACGAAAATCTTACTTTGGAAATTATTGTTCTTCGACGGACGTTGGCTTCTCCTAACCAAGGCAGTGAAGAACGTTCCAAGGTTAAGATTCCGGACCCGAAGGCGTTTGGTGGAGCGCATAGTGCAAAAGAATTGGAAAATTTTCTATGGGATATGGAGCAATATTTTGTTGCTGCCAAGGTTCCAAATGCGGAGAAGGTGACCATGACAAGCATGTACCTCACGGGAGATGCTAAGTTATGGTGGAGAACTCACATGGAAGACGATGAAAGTGCGGGCAGACCCAAAATAGACACATGGGAAAAGCCCCGTAAATAAATGAAGGGCCAATTCTTGCCTAGCAATGCATCTTGGCTTGCTAGGGATCGCTTAAAACGCTGGCGGAAGACTGGAACAGTTCGTGATTACATTAAGGAATTTTCTTCCTTGATGCTGGATATTCAAAACATGTCGGAGGACGACAAATTGCACAACTTTTTTTCTGGTATGCAAGCATGGGCGCAGAACAAACTTCGGAGACAGAACGTGAAAGATCTCCCAAGTGCGATTGTTGCAGCAGATTCTTTGGTGGATTATCA
Source organism: Nicotiana paniculata (assembly GCA_005239505.1). NCBI lineage: Eukaryota > Viridiplantae > Streptophyta > Magnoliopsida > Solanales > Solanaceae > Nicotiana > Nicotiana paniculata. Next base: position 30,494 of record ML311537.1, on the reverse strand, counting down.
CAGTACCCGTAGTCTTTCTGAAATTCCTTCTACTTCAAAACTTAAGAAAAGGTGGAGAAGAAAGGGGAATGGAGGAGAGATGCTCGAAAAGATTATGGGGACAAAGGCAAGGCAAGGCTGATGGGCCTGCTAGAAACAAAGGCATCGCAAACAAAAAGAGCGATGGTTGCTGGACGTGCGGAGGCCTTCATATTGCCAAGAACTGTCCGAATCGGGAACGGGTGAATGCTTTGCTTGCTACTGAAAATAATGGTGAAGGAGAAGGACAAGAAGTTGCTTCTGCATTGGTAAATCCTTTACAATTGCCTAACGTTATTTCATTGGTAAATGCTACAAGAAATGAGAAGAACCCTCATTCCTTGCTTATGCACATTGAAATGAAAATTGGAGAGAAGGTTGTGGTAGAAATGGTCGATACTGGCGCTACTCACACCTTCGTCTCGACCAATTTAGTGCATAAGTATGGTTTGAGTGTGAGCAAATGTCCCTCCTATATGAAGACAGTGAATGCCAAAGCACAAGCCATTGTGGGTATGGCTTATGATGTCCCCATGTCTGTTGGAAATTGGAAAGGGAAGGTGAATCTGATGGGGATTCCCTTAGAAGATTTCGAGGTGAATCTGATAGTGATTCCCTTAGAAGATTTCGAGGTGATTCTCGGAATTGATTTCATGAGGAAGAACTGTTTCGTTCCAATGCCCCATTTGGACAGAGTAATGATCATGAATGATAAGGCTCCTGGTTTTGTAAAAGTTGTGCATCCATACGGAAAAGAGGAAACTCAATGTAGGGCTTCTGTGATTTCTTCCATGATGGTCGAGAAGGGTTTAGAAAGGGGAGATGATACTTTCCTTGCTGCTATGGTTGAAGTAAATCCCGATGTGCACATTGAAGTACCGGATTGTGTCGCTCGAATCTTGAGTGACTTTGCTGATGTGATGCCGCCTGAGCTGCCTAAAAACTTGCCACCAAGAAGGGCTATTGATCAATAAATTGAGTTGCTGCCTGGTTCAGTGCCGCCTGCTCAACCTCCTTACAGAATGGCGCCAAAAGAGTTGGCTGAATTACGGAAACAGTTGAATGATTTACTTGATGCGGGACTGATTCAGCCTTCTAAAGATCCCTTTGGTGCACCTGTTTTATTCCAAAAGAAATAGGACGGGACTCTAAGAATGTGTGTTGACAATCGGGCATTGAACAAAGTAATAGTGAAGAACAAACACCCGGTTCCATTGGTGCAAGATTTGATGGATAGATTGAGCAAGGTGTGCTGGTTTACAAAGCTGGATTTGCGGTCTGGTTATTGGCAGGTACGAATAGCAGAAGGCGATGAGGCTAAAACAACTTATGTCACAAGGTATGGCGCATATGAATTTTTGGTCATGCCGTTTGGGTTGACGAATGCACCTGCTACGTTCTGCAATCTTATGAATGATGTCCTTTATGAATACATAGATGACTTTGTCGTTGTCGACTTAGACGACATAGTCATCTATAGTAGAACGTTGGATGAACATAAGTCGCATTTGACAAGACTGCTGTCTCGTTTGAAGGAGTACCAATTGTATGTCAAAATGGAGAAGCGTGAATTTGCAAGACAGGAGATAAAATTTCTAGGGCACGTGGTTAGCCAAAATCAAGTGCGAATGGACCCAATCAAAGTGCAGGTCATTGTAGAATGGCAAGCACCAAAATAAGTGAAGGAATTGAGATCTTTCCTTGGGTTGGCTAATTATTACAAGAAATTCATTGGTGGTTACTCGAAGAAGGATGATCCTTTAACAGATTTGTTAAAGAAGAACGTTAGGTGGGAATGGACAGAAAAATGCAATGCTATTTGGCGTGTTGAAAGAGGCCATTGCCTCAGAACCTATCTTGCGACTTCCTGATTTTGAGCTGCCCTTTGAAGTACACACTGATGCGTCCGACAAGGCTGTTGGAGGAGTGTTAGTTCAAGAAGGCCATCATGTGGCTTTCGAAAGCAGGAAACTGAATGAAGCGGAGCAGAGATACTCGGCTCACGAAAAAGAAATGGTAGCTGATGTTCATTGTTTGCAGGTTTGGCATGTTTATTTGCTGGGAACAAAGTTCGTCGGAAGGACGGACAATGTGGCGAATACATTCATCAAAACTCAGAAAAAGTTGAGCCTGAAGCAAGCTTGTTGGCAGGAGTTTCTGGCAGAATACGACTTTGTGTGGGAGCACAAACCAGGAAAACACAACCAAGTCGTTGATGCGTTGAGTCGGAAGGAAGTCTTTGCTGCTGTTTATTCAATCACAAGACTTGAGACAAATTTTCTTGATAAAATCAAGTTTGCTGCTGCAAATGATGTATCGTATGTCAAAACGATGAATCATGTCAAAGAAGGCACGGTGCGGAGGTACTGGATCGAGGACAATCTCATCTATCTCAAAGGAGGTAGAATCGTGGTACCACTTGGTGAAGGACTGCGTCGTGAGCTGCTGAAGGAAACACATGATACACTTTAGGCTGGTCATCCGGGAATTGAAAGAATGCTGGCACTACTGTCCCGATGTTATTTCTGGCCAAGAATAGAACAGGACGTTGAAGCAAGAGCTGCCTCGTTTGTCAACTTGACAAAACTGAGAGGAAGAAAGAAGCGGGGTTGCTGCAACCTCTGCCCATTCCAGAAGAAACATGTCAATTTGTTTCTATGGATTTTATCAGCGGGTTTCCTAAGGTTAATGGGTTGTCTTCAGTCATGGTTGTGGTCGACGGGTTTTCAAAGTATGCTGTTTTTATTGCTGCCCCAACAGAATGTCCCTCAAAAGTCGCTGCTGAATTATTCTTCACGAACGTTGTTAAGCATTTCGGTATGCCACAGGATGTGATTAGTGACAGGTATGCAAGGTTCACAGAGCGGTTCTGGACTTATTTGTTCAATCTGATGGGTACAAACTTGAAGTTCTCAACGGCAAACCATCCCCAAACTGATGGCCAAACCGAAAGAATCATTCATCTGCTGGAGGAATACTTGAGACATTTCGTGACTGCTAGTCAGCGAAACTGGACAGAGTTAATAGACTGTGCACAATTCTCCTATAATTGTCACAAGTCTTCAGCGACAGAGAAGAGTCCATTTGAGATTGTGTGGCGAAAATAGCCAAGGTTACCGGCGGAGATGGCACAACAGAAAACTGGAGGCAAATGTCCACCTGCCTATTGCTATGGTTGGATAGACATTCCATGATGAAGGAAGCAACGGACAGTTTGAAATTGGCATAGAAACGCATAAAGAAGTATGTTGATCGGAACAGACGTCCATTGGAATTCAAGGTGGGCGACAAGGTGTTATTAAAGCTTACTCCACAAATCTGGAAAAAGAATGATACGCATGTAAGGCATAGAGCATTGATATCAAGGTATGATGGTTCCTTTGAATTGATTGAAAAGGTGGGTGAAGTTGCTTACCGGTTGAAGCTGCCGGACAGAATGAAGATACACCCCACTTTCCATGTGAGTTATTTGAGGCCTTATGTGGAATATCCTGAAGATCCGGATAGGTACAAAAATATCAAGAGAGCTCCTCCTGAAGTGTGAACTCAGATTGAGGATGAGATCGAAAATATTCTGGACCACCGGGTACTAGGGATGCACAAGAAGAACATACGTACATAATTTTTGATTCAATGGAAAGGCAAGCCCGAGGAAGATGCAACTTGGGAGAAGGGGAATTCTTTATGGATATTTGAAGATCAAATTGAGGACTACTTGAAATTAGCCTCGACGAGGGCGTCGAGTTCAACTAGTGGGGGTGGTTTGTTAGCCCATAATATTGAGCCATGACGGATGCCGTGCAAATTCTATGTCAAGGGATTGCACATTTCCCCTTGACATAGGTGTTGGCAAGCAATGTTCAGAGTTGGATGTGTGTCTAAGTTAGTGCATGGACTTAGACAAGTCAGCTAGGCAAGGTGCCTCGGGCGATCGCAAGGCAACCTTGATCGTGGGCAACGACTAAGGCAAAGAAGGCGCATGGCACTTGGCTAAGGCATGCGTGCGGATCAGTGGGACGACTAAGTTCGTGGCTAAGACATGGTCACAAGCTTATGGACGAGGCATGGTCCAAAAGACAAGGCAAGGCAGGAAGCTAAGTGTGGGCAAAAAGCTGGAAAACAAGTGTGCAAGGCATGTGACTGAAGAAGTGTGCAAGGCATGTGCTGTGGAAGTGTGCAAACTCATGTGCTTTGCACATGAGCAGTTGGCTAAGTTGCTGAAGATAAGACAATTTCATGGGAAGAGTTTGAATTTGAATTCAAACTAGGTAGTTGGCTTATTTTTAGGACAGGCATGTGCATGGCACATTGTTTTAACTGCCCATAATTGCCCCTTTGTAAATCTGCCTATGACAGTCCTATATATGTGTGTAAATTCGTTGCTCTAAGGCATGAGATGTTTTTGTAAGCCTTTCCAACAAGAGTCCTTTGTAATTCTGCGAGAATAATAAAGGTTGGGTGTTTTACCTGTACATGTGTGTGCTTACGTTTCTTAAAGTCTGAAATTCGTCTAAGTCTAAAACAGTGAGCAGAAAAGTAAGGCTGAGTGGCTTGTGTATGGCTAGTGTCGTACAGTGTCAATAGTGCAAAAATTGGCCATGTAACAACTGCCATCATGGAAGGCCATGACGGAAGAGGGGTTTTTGCACCAATTTTATAACGTCGGGGGCTGTAATAGACCGAAAGTATAACAGAGGTTATATATGATCCTTTTCATATAGTAGAGGGATATTTTTGATCCTTTTCCGTTTATACCATGGGTAGAATGGAGAGTATATGAGGAAAAGATTGCTTAGAATTCAAGCAGGAGAGATAGATTTCAGTATTAGGAAAGATTAAACATGAGCCATCTTTCAAATTCCCAGTATTTAATGCTGGTCCAAGGACTTGTTTAGGGAGAGAAATGAGATTCATTCAGATGAAAATGGTGGCAGCCACAATCATACAAAATTACCATGTCCAACTAATGGAAGGTCAAATCATTTCACCAAGTGATTCTATTGTCCTTCAAATGAAAAATGGTCTGAAAGTTAAGCTCGTTAATAGGGTTCCTCTTCGATCGGTCCAGCTAAGTGTCCATTCATAAATTGAAGTACCTTAATCAAAATAAAATAATATTTGGTAATGGGGGACACTATTTTATAGTTTTTGACGATTGAGTTCCTTACGGAGACGGAGTCATGGCTAATTCAATTATGAGGCCATGTGCTTTTTGTTGCCTAATTTGTCTTCTATAGAGTACACAACCAATAATTTTGGATTAGTTGATATAAAAATTTGTCTTGCTATTAATTCAATGACTTTTGGCTATATATGTTTTAACTCGATGCCTTGTTAACTTGTATTTGTTTCTTGAGTATTAATATCTATTGTCTTTATTTTTTTGTGTGTAGATATAGACTTGAACCGGAACTAAGTTCTCTCTCCCTTTCTCATTTGTAAAGAGAAACTCGCAATGAATGTCCTTGAATTTTCTCTTTCCCTCTTGATTATTATTATACTAATTTTGAACACATGCACGTATATCCTATTAATTATTTTTAAAATAGTATAAATAGACAATATTAAGTTATTAACACGTGTAATAAGTTGCACAAAATTGTAAAAGAGAAAAATACAAATCCAAACTTGATTGTTGAATTGAAAAATAATAAGATAACGTATAAACTGTGCGAAGATCCTAAGTAGTATGTATAATTTATAATTAAATATATGTGTCTATAAATTGATTCATCGGCTTATAACCTACTCAGATGCATCGTTGAATATTAAAAACAAAACGTCTGACCTATATATATATAACACGTTTCGTTGTACTACTTTAATTACATATATAGCATGTTAGAGTATATGTTAGTGTATTCATCCCTTGTATTATAAAAGTGTTAGCGGATTACATTTATATTATTTAGATAGTAAATATAAAAAGTGATTTTTAATTTTGGCCAATGTTGACCTAATAACCGACCAACTTTGGTCATTTATTTTCTAGAAATTAAACAATAGCGACCAATGTTGGTCGCTAAATGCTTCTCCTGTATTAACCGACCAACTTTGGAAGGTAATTTTAAATAAGATTTATTTATATTTTATAAAATATTTTAAATAATAATATAATTATTAAAACTTTATAACTGGGTCTCACGTTACCGATGAAAGTTGATCGGTAATGTCAAAGTTTCTTTGACCAAGCAAGTCTGACCAGCTCGGTCAACTTGTTGACCAGTTTACCGACCAACCTTGGTCGGTAAGTTGTTTAAAATAAATATAAAATATTTTTCTCCCCTTTTCCGATCAACTTTGGTCGCTTTTTTTGACCGACCAACTTTAGTCGCAAAAATTTGGTCGGTAAATACCAGATTTCTAGTAGTGCATTATCGTAATTTCCAGCAGATTTCTGGCAATATATGCCGGTAAAAAACTGCACCCATAGCATCATTGAGTGCCTTTTCGCATGGAACATGAGGCAAACCAATGGATAAGCTTCTTGGATTATGGTCAAGTAACAACTTGATAATAGCATCAAAGCTATATCTCTCAAAAATATCTTGCAAATCGAATGGGGTGCTTTGTCTAGCAAAGGCATCAAGAATTGGTAGAAGCCCTTTTTCAATAGTGTCCCACGTGTTCCTCTCTAATAAAATTTGGAACTTGGGATGACTCATTAAGGACATAGTCGTCTTCCTATGAATCTCCCATAGCTCATAATCAACATTGAAAATCCCATTTCCTAATATATCGAATATTTTACGGTACTCAAACCCTTTTGGATAGTTTGAGAAATCTACTAAGGATATGATGGATATTTGCAGGATCACTAGTAATTAACATGTTCAAGTTGGCAAGAACAGGACCGTGGAACTCAACTGTGCCCGTAGTTTCTATAAGAACATCAGTTGCAAATTCATGGACACGATGAGTATATCGAATAAGCCCAGGCAGCATTCCAACTAGAGGCCAATTGATTGGCAGAGAGCTTTTCCACCATTTATTTGTAAGGTACCAAGTAGAATAAGTGAAACATAAGATGGTAAAAAGGAGAAAAAGAGAAAAATCAAGGACATCCATTGGAAAAGATATGGATCGAACACGAGAGAGGGAACCATACGTTTTATAAAGAAAGTCGTAATTTAATTATAAGTTTGTATAAAAGACTAAAGTGGTAAGTTGGGAAACTTGTTTTCAAATAGATTAATTTTCAATCTCTTGAAACATATAAAATGATCGATAGCATATGTTTATTATTAGAGTTAAAAAAGAAGAAGTTATACATGTTGGACTTTAAGCATTGGGCTTAAAAGTCTAAGAGTGTGAATTGGGAAATGGTGGGAAATAAAATAGAGGAAAATGAAAATTTGAATCAAGTGAGCTTTTGTCATGAACTTTGTACCACATTGGTGAAAGACAACTACAATTGTGTGTATAAATATATGATCACTTCTTAGAGCTCTTAAAAGGAGTTAAAGAGGATGTATTCTCGTGCCGTCGTTGTCGCTCGCTCGGCTTCGGCTTCGGATTTGTCAAATGATCGATAAGATTATTTTTGGACAAAGTTTATTTAATTAATTATTTAATAATTAAATTAAATGTCAGTTAGTTCATTAACGGAATTAACTAAAATCAAAAAATGCTGCCTTTGCTTGTGCTGCCTTTGCTCCTCTTCCCATAGTTGCCTATAAATTTTGAGGCATGGCTTATTTTTCCAGATACTGAAAAACACAAATTCCATTCTGAATACTGCATTCTACTTTGCAGTCTCTCTCTCTCTCAAATTCGTAAGTGTGATCTTGCTCCGTTCTTTGAGTTTGTTCGTATCCTGCAGTTGGTATTGCCACTGTTGCAGGAAGGTTATTTCGTTTCATCCTGGGAGGATTTAATCCATTACCTTGGTAACTTATGAGGGGGTTAAAATTCCTTAAGGACACACAAGGAAATTGTGGACTCGAAATATTACTTATCGTTTATATATATTTTCTGTTTCTTCTAACGGTTCTTCAACCAATCATTAATCCAAAAATTAGGAGATCACATTAACTAAAGAGAAACATGGACTTCATTTTACGTGACATTTTTTACTAGAAAACGAAAGGATTGTCGTAAGAAAAGTTTGGGAAAAGTAAAAACACAGAAAAAAAACAATGCCAATGTAAGGTTAACATTTTATGCATAAGTTAGATATTTAAACTTTCTTAGTGATTACTGATTAGATAGATTAACTCGATAAAAGTGCATCTCTTAAACGTAAGTGTCTGAGGTAGCAAACTGTATGTCTCAAAATCTGTTTGAGCGCGTGAGTATCTCTCTTTTTTCTAACCTTTTTCATTTTTGTTAAGATTAATTATTTATGTTAGCTTATATAATTAGTTCTGTTAGCTTACATAATCAGTTAGTTAGTTAGCTTAGTGGCTAAGTATAGTTAGTTAAGAATAGTGACAGCTGTCAATTAGTTAGTTAGCTAGTCTTTGTCATTACACTCACGTATATAGGGGAGTAGTTCCACTCAATAGTTAGTTGAATGAATGGAGAAGAATTTCCTTTTCTTCCAGCATGTTCATTTTTTATCTCCTTCTTCTTCTTCTTCGAACACCTCTGAATTCATGGCGTGAAGCTCACGATGTTCCGCCATTGATTCTGGTTTTGTTCACAAGCTCAGTTAAGGTCCAATTTATTGTTTCATTGCTGGATTTTGATATGGTATCAGGGTCAGAAGTTCCGATTCATTCTCCTAATTTTGTTAAATCTAGATTCATCATTCTCGATTTCGTTTTGATCATACGCATGCAAACGCTACTCTCATCGATCTCAATCCATACCTCTTGGAATTTTTTGTCAGAATCCTAAATTTGTAGTTAGAATCTTCTATTGGTTAATTAGCTGAATTTCACACCTTATAAGAGATGGATACTGTCGGAGACGATGAGCAGTCTACGCCGAGCATGGCTGAATCTCCTAATCATCCAATTATTGACATTGGTAGTCCTTTTTACATGCATCCTTTTGATAATCCGGGGATAGCACTAGTTCATATTCCATTTGATGGATTTGGTTATCCTTCATCGAGAAAGAGGTGTCATGAGAGCCCTATCAGTGAAAAATAAGCTAGGCTTCATTGTTGGTCCAAAACGCACACGCAAGTACATGTAGTCGACAAGTAATATAGGATTGTAAGTCCAAATATCGTACTCACATGGACTTGTGATTAACTATCAACTAAACTAAACCCAAAAAACTAATCTATTCAAGCGAATACTAAAGTATGAATATTTAACTAAAATTAATCTAGAATAGTAAACTATGAAATTAAAGAAACAATTGGCGAAATTACACACAAATTCAATAAGAGCCGATATTTTAGAGCTATGGGTTAGCAAACAATTCTGTTGAGTTTTTCACTTAAATCGTTTAATTAATTTATCTGGTTTATTGGTTGACAAGGTTAATATTACTCGTAGCCTTCTCCCGAAGTACTTTTCGTCTATTCAAGCTAACCTAACGCCTATATTCCTATGCAATTAGGATTAACAAGAACGCATTAATGATTTCCGTATGATAACCAAGTATGAACATACACAATTTCACATTCTTCCCCTTCTTTAAACATGCCCAAGTATAACAATTTAATCAATCATACCAACAACCTAATTGAAACCATCTAACCTCAAGAGTCAACTTGCAACTACTAAGCCCTCTCAATTCACGCACCTACCCAACAAGAAAGTTTACAAAATTACCAATCGTTCATAAGATCATGTTCCCTCACCAACAACAAAAGAGTGAATATAACTAGTCCACACATTCAAATATGCTTTTGAACATAATTTAAGGACATCACACAATTGAACAAATTCACTCACTCTCACAAGGAATTCAATTGCATCCCGTGGTCGTACCATAAGCTTGTCCGTAGTGTAGATCTCCACAAATTCAAGTTAGCCAAATCTAGGATCAATTAGGACTTTTAATGCTGTAATGTAGGCTAAGGGACGAGTAGGATATATTTAGGAATAGTGACTAACCCTCCTAATCACTTTAATACACTACCTTCACAACTCAACACATATTCTTCTCAATAAATTCCCTTGCCACAATTCATATTCAACATAGCCCTTTTTTAATTAAGCACTTCTATATTTTCACTAGCACAAATTAACAAAAATTGGAGGTGTGTATCTTTTTTTACATACTTTTACTATCATTTTTTTTTCTGTCCTACACACACTCCATACATGAAAATTCAATGGCTAGTGACTTTTGAATACAATTTTTAGTGCACTAACAGGCCTTTCCATGGCTCCACTCAAAAGTTAATCCCCAATATCTCACCTTACTTCTTTTAGCGACTAAGTGTCTTAGGAGGAAAAAGGTGCAAAAATCTCAATTTAAGAACAAAATAGGGGTACGGCTTGTAATGTGGATACGAAAGAAAAGGTCAAACGACTCAAAGGGGCTAGCAACGGAAATTTTTAATTTTCATGTGACAAGCACATCCATGATTAAGCAAGAAAATGCCTATGTCATCTCCTAAACTAGCATAACCTACAATTTCGCTTCGATTAACACACAGGGCAAGTTTTAGACTACACAGGATAGCATAGAAAATCACTAAACCTCACCCACACATTGCACATGACTTAACCACAACGGTTTTATTCAACTCTCAAGTCAAGCAAGCACACAAAATTGAGAGAATTAAGAAATATCACACTATGTAGCATACAAGTTAAACAACTGAGCTAAGGCATCACAAGATAGGCAATTTATTTTTACTAAGGCATCACATGTCAAACCAAATATAAGGGAAAGCAGAATGTATGTCATAACCTAATATGCTGGCATCAAACATGTCATAGGGTATTTCTAAGTTACCTAGTTTCTTCATAAATACTCTAAAAAAAATAATTTAAAGTTCCCGGTTCAAGTTACACCCTTGGAAAAGAACCGGTGCCCAAAGAAAAACCAAGGGCTACTACCTACCTATCCTAAGAAAAAAATTTAAAAAATCTTTTTGGTGTTTTTAAATCGGACTTTATCCCTCAAGAAAATTGTCCAACAGATCCATCGTTGGGAAAAGTCCAAGATTTTTCTAAAAAAAAATAATTTATATAATTACACCTCAGAAAATAGTTTCCCCGCCCCACACTTAGGTTATGCATAGTCCTCGATGCATGATCACAAAGAAAAACATTAAAACAAGGGTGAAAAATACTCCCTGAGACCCTCTCGGGCCTAGCTCGGACAAGATTCTCAATCTTTAGAGTCGGGATGACCCCACACTTAAGCTCAAACATGTCTGTTAGCTTCAACTTTTGGGTACTCAGACTTCCCCTACTCTGCAAAATAAAAACAACACAAAACTCGACACTAAAAAATAATGAAAAGATATAGATGCTGGGTTGCCTCCCAACAAGCGCCTTATTTATAGTTGTGGCACGACTCTGCTACTTCACCACTTTTCCTTCCACTTGGAGGATATGAATTGCGTCCCCAATTTTGCATCAATTTTTCTGTCACGTTCATGGGGTGGTGGTGTAAAAATGAAGGA
>ML311537.1:0-18750 GCA_005239505.1 Nicotiana paniculata | reverse complement strand
CTCCACAAGCTGGCCAGTATCCACAAATATTGATGGTAGGGCATCAGACACCTCAACCTTTTTATTCAATTAAGTCTGGAGGTCATGGATATCTAAGCCAAATTGGTCTATCTCTTGCCTGAGCTCAATTCTTTCTTCTATCAGTTGCTCTGTCATGTTTGAAAGACCATCACGAAGAAACTGATGAGATTTTATTAGTTGAGCTTGTTCCTCTAGCCAAGATTAGCTCATTATATCTGCTTCTTCAAAATTATCTTCTGGTGGGAACTCACTCTCTTTGTCGAGTTGAGGTTCTTCTTGGAAATTGGCCGTTAATTCATCCACTCTAGCCTGGAGTCTTTTGATAGCTAAGGCGTCAAGAACTTGTTGCTCGGCTATCATGTTCTGTTGCTCCGCTGCTTGTCTCATCAAGTCCATAATACGAGCCACTCTTTCCCTATCCTCCACTTCCTTGCTCCTATCAAACTCATTAACATTATTAGAAACATTACAATAAAAGCTCTGAGAAGGATAATAAGAATTAGGACAACCATCCCAATGGCCACCTTGACAACCACACACATTACAAAAATTCCACACATTAGATTGAGATGGACAATATTGCCACATGTGTGGTCCTCCACAATATGGACAAGGATTGTCATAATAAGAATAACCACTATTCGACCAATTATCATTCTAAGATTCCATGTCAAGTAAGATAATAATATATTAAATTAAGATACAAATAAAAAATAAAAAAACTAAAAACTGAAATAGACAAAAGTAATAATTCAATCTAATAGAATAGTTAATTTCTAAGTCCACGGCAACGGCGCCAAAAACTTGTTGGTCCAAAACGCACACGCAAGTATACGTGGTCGACAAGTAATATAGGATTGTATGTCCAGATATTGTAACCACAGGAACATGTGATTAACTATCAACTAAACTAAACCCAAACAACTAATCTATTCAAGCGAATACTAAAGTATGAATATTTAACTAAAATTAATCTAGAATAGTAAACTATGAAATTAAAGAAACAATTGGCGAAATTAGACACGAATTCAATAAGAGCCGATATTCTAGAGCTATGGGTTAGCAAACAATCCTGTTGAGTTTTCCACTTAAATCTTCTAATTAATTTATCTGGTTTATTGGTTGACAGGGTTCATATTACTTAACCTTCTCCCGAAGTACTATTCGTCTATTCAAGCTAACCTAACGCCTAAATTCCTATGAAATTAGGATTAACAAGAACGCATTAATGATTTCCCTATAATAACCAAGCAACGCGATTAGGTATATTCATATCTTAACCGCAAATCCGCTCCCCTGAAGAGTTAAGATCTTGCTCTACCCTATCTTATATACAATCTAGAATTCCCTCTCCCGAGTTCAATCCTAGATTTGTAGGTAGTATTCAATTGGTGATCAAGCAATCAAATAATTAAGCGCAAGATTGAATAAATAAACCAATATGATAAATAATAAGAACAATTCAAGCTTCAAACTACAACGTTCATGTAGCACCCAAAACTCTAGAACTAATAAACTATGAAATTAAAGGAAGAGAAGAGAAAAAAAATTAGGTAGAAGCCTCCTTCAAGTGTGGTGTATGTTCCTCCACGTGAATTCCCCTTCAAAATATGTTAGTTCCCTTCAAAAATAAGCTTAAACTTGATTTTATACGTGTTGGGTAGGTTTAGGGCCGAGATAACCGTGTCCCAGGCAAAATAGGACAAAATCCTCGTCACCAGCGCCCTGGCTAGCGTCGGGCGCCCACCAGGGCGCTGCTCCCAATTTCCATTCTGCCTCCAGCGCCACAGGTGGCGCCCAGCCCTTCCTGTGGCTCCCAAAATCGCCAATTTTCCCGATTTTTGTGTTTTCGTCCGTTTTGGCTCTAATTTTGCGTGTTTCGCCCCCGATCGATCCCGAATCATTCCTAAACATAAAAACACTTCATATTAATATAAATCATCACATTTAACATCTAAAACTCACGAAAAAAAAGTAAAATATGAGGCGATATACATAGAAATAATACACTTTAAGCTAAACATCATTCATCAATGGGGACTGCAAAAGGCCAGATCCAGACTCCTCAAGCTATCGATTGTGGGAGAGATGTGATGATATGGTAGCTTCATGGATTTTGAATTCCTTGGCGAAGGAAATTGTAGATAGTGTTGATTATGTGACAGATGCAATCGAGTTGTGGAAAGATCTTGAATATCGTTATGATCAAACAAATGGAACAAAGCTCTACTAGGTTCAAAAGGAGATTAATGAATTGTCCCAAGGAGCCCTTGACATTACTGGTTACTACCAAAAATGAAAAAGTTATGGCAGGAACTCACTATTCAGATTGCTAAGTCTCATCTCGCATGTAATTGCACATGTGGAGCTAAGGAAAGTATGCATAAAACAGAACATGACAGAAGGTTAATACAGTTCCTTATGGGACTAAATGAGACCTACATTGTGGTTCGAGGTAGTATCCTCATGATGAATCCCCTCCCCACAATTGCACAAGACTTCTCATTACTAATTCAAGAGGAAAGACAGAGAGAAATCAAGCCTCACAACAACTTAGCTCTTGAGTCATCAGCCCGAAATGTCAACACAAACAAGACATCATTGTTCAAGACAAACTACTCTCCCAATAACACTCACAACTATAGATACATACCTTTATGTGATTATTGTAAAAGACAAGGACACACAAAAGAGAAGTATTAAAAACTTCATGGTTATCCTCAAGGCTTCAATCAAAATTTGAATCCAAATCTAAGCCACAATCAAGCTTCCAGTTTCAATCAAAATCCAAGACAGAACTTTAACTATGGGAATAATCCTGGTGTGAGCCACAATACCATGTTCAATAGGGGAAATAGAGGAATAGCTAATGCACATGTAGCAACCACAGATACCCATCATGTTGGTGATGAGAACTACAGTGCTCAAAATGTAAGTCTAGCAAAGGAATAATACAGTCAACTTGTGAATCTACTGCAACAGTTCCAAACAGGAGGAGGAAGAGACAGCTCAAACAATGCCAACATTCCATCAGGAGTAGCAAACTTTGCAAGTATCATAACTTGCACCTCCTCTATTGATTTTGGCAAACTCTCATGTGAATATTTCAAAAACAAGGCTGACTCATGGATTATAGATTAAGGGGCATCAAACAATATGACCTTTAATAGATCCTTATTAACCAATATACTAACTCTACCTTATCCTCTGCTTGTCATACTCCCAAATGGTTACAAAGTGAAGGTGACTGAGATTGGTAATGTTGTGCTTACTCCTAAGATCACTCTAAATAGGGTGATGCTTGTTCCTTACTTTAGATACAATTTAATCTTTATTCATTCCCTAACTTCTCATCTTAGTTGTCTTGTTGCCTTCAATAAGCATTGTTACATACTGCAGGCCCCTTCAATGAAGAGACCTCTGGTGATTGGTAGAGTCAAAGATGGGCTTTACATTGTCACGACCCGAATTTTCCACCGTCGGGACCGTGATGGTGCCTAACATTGAACCCGCTAGGGAAGACAACGTTACCGGTTATTCTATATTATTCCTTTATTTTTAGCAACTAGTTAGAGACATACAAGATCAGCGGAAATAAAAATGCAGAAGAAATAGAATCTAACAACCTTTTTAAATACTATTTAAACCCATAATGACAACTCCCAGAACTTGGTGTCACACTTTCACGGACAATCTACGAATACTACAAATAAGGGATTTAAACAAAAGTAAATACATCTGTTTCTGGAATATCTAGAACATAATACAAAAGAAATATAAGGGAACGCCAAGGCCTGCGGACGCCTGTAGGACTACCTCGGGGTCTCCGACTGAACTGAAGGCAGCCTCCTAGCTCTAATGTCCAAAGGGTCCTATACCGGGATCTTCACAACAAAAGATTTGTAGGTGTATCATCAGTACAACCTACCCGATGTACTGAGTAAGTGACGAGCCTAACCTCAGCGATATCGTGACGAGGCTAGGACACGACAATCAAGATAATCTGTGCAATTTAATAATATTCGGAAGAAATAATAACAACAAGAATAGCCAGTTAAGTACAAGGGAAAAGGGGAAACATGCTGGGGGAAAGCAATATCAGATAACAGAAATAAAGAAATAAGACAACAATTCAATTATCTAAGTGACAACAGGAAATAGCAATCACAGAGAAAACAGTGCACGACATCACCCTTCGTGCTTTTACTCTCACCCTCACCAAATAATAAATAAAAGCAAGTGCACGACATCACCCTTCGTGCTTTTACTCTCATCCTCACCACATAATAAATAGAAACGGCACGGCATCACCCTTTGTGTTTTTACACTCTCATCCTCACAATAATCAATACACGACACCACCCTTCGTTCTTTACACTCTTCCTCACAATAATCAATACACGACATCACCCTTCGTGATTTACACTCTTCCTCACCCAAACAATATCAACAGAAGAAGTTTGGCAAGGGAAAATCAACAATATGAATCATAATTCATAACATCCCGGCAAGGGAAACAACAGTAAAAATATCACTATCCCGGTAAAGGACACAACTATAACCAATCTCGCTCAAGTACATATCTTTACATAAGATTCCTTAACCGAAAAAATACTCAACGAAATACATTACCAAGAATTTCCACCGAATGAACAACCACTAAGGTGAAATTCAAGCTACAACACAGTAAATATCAATGAAAATCACATAATTCATAATTTACGACTCATAGGCATGCTTGACACCAACGTATAGGTACTCGTCACCTCACCTATACGTTAAACATGGTATAAACACATAGCAAATAAGACTCAACACCTATTCCCTCAAGTTAAAGTTAGGTCAAACACTTACCTCGACTTCAACGACCAAAATCAAGCCTCAATCACCGCTTTTCCATTTGAACTTGACTTCAAATCGATTGTATCTAGATATAATTGACTCAATAACATCAATAAATGCTAAAAAGTTCAATTCCAATACTTAATTACAGATTTCATATCATTCTTCCAAAAAGTAAAAAATCAACCTCGGGCCCGCTTGGTCAAAACACGAGGTTCGGACCAAAACCCGATCACCCATTCACCCACGAGCCCGAATATGTAATTAGTTTTGAAATCCGACCCCAAAACGAGGTCTAAATTCCAATTATACAAAAAGCCCTAACTCTACCCAAATCCCTAATTTTCTACCCTTAAGAACACGATTTAGGCCTAGAAATCTAATGGGTGTTAATGGAAATGGAAGAAAATGAGTCTAAGATTACATACCTGTGAATTTGTAGTGAAGTGCTCTTTCAAAAATCGCCTAAATTGGAGTTTAGAAGAAGAAGTTATGAGTTTTTGGTTGAATCCCGAGATAGTTTCTGTTTTTAAATAACTGGGCAGATTTTCCCTATGCGTTTGCGACAGGGCTAATGCGATCGCATAGTTACCCTTCCCCCACCCTACGCGATCGCGACCTCAGTGGTGCGTTCGCACTGTGCAAAACCTACCCAGCCCCCAGGCCCCCTATACTCTATGCGTTCGCGTCTACATGGGTGCGTTCGCGTAGAGTAATTTTCCTATGCTCCGCGTTCGCACCCTGTTCTATGCGAACGCATAGTGTTAACCAGCCCCCTTGCCCCCATGTGCATTGCGTTCACATGGATACCCATGCGCTCGCATAGGGTAAGTTTCCTGGAGACCAGCAACAGCCACAAGACACCAGATTTTTCTAAGTAAAAATCACACTGACGCCTATCCGAAACTCATCCGAGCCCTTGGGGCTCCAAACCAAATATGCACATAACCTCAAAAACATCCTACGAACTTACTCATGCGATAAAATCGCCAAAATAACATCTTAAACAACGAATTTATCATAAAAATCAAAGAAAACTTCCAAAACTTTTGAAGTATCAAAATTTACAACCGTGGGTCCGAATCACGTCAAACGACCTCTGTTTCTTACCAAATTTTACAGACATGTTATAAATATCATATTGAACCTGTACCGGGCTCCAGAATCAGAATACGGGCCCGATACCATAAATTTCAAATATAACCAAATTTCTCAAAAATCTTATAATTTCAGTAAAATAATTTCTTTCAAAATTCATTTCTCGGGCTTGGGACCTCGGAATTCGATTTCGGGCATACACCCAAGTCCCATAATTTCCTACAGACTCTCCGGGACAGTCAAATCACGGGTCCGGGTCTGTTTACCCAAAATGTTGCCCAAAGTCAACTTAAAGTCAATTTTAAAGGCAAAACTAGCATTTTTCTCAGTTTTTCAAATAAAAGCTTCCAGGCTATACGCCCGGGCTGTGCACGCAAAATGAGGTGAAATAAAAGGAGGTTTTTCAAGGCCTTGGAACACCGTTTTGACTTGTAAAATGAGAGATGACTTTTTGGGTCATCACATTCTCTACCTCTAAAATAACCGTTCGTCCTCGAACGGACATAGAATAGTACCTGAATCCGGGAAAAGCTGGGGATATCGACTCCGCATATCGGACTTGAACTCCCAGGTAGCTACCTCGGCAGGCTGACCTCTCCACTTGACACAAACCAAAGGATAACTCTTTGATCTCAACTGACGAACCTGTCGGTCTAATATGGCGGCCGACTCCTCCTCATAGGTCAAATCCTTGTCCAACTGGACACTGCTGAAATCTAACACATGGGTTGGATCTCCGTGGTACTTCCGAAGCATAGACACATGAAACACCGGATGCACAGCTGATAAATTCGGTGGCAATGCGAGTCTATAGGACACCTTTCCCACTCTGTCAAGAATCTCAAATGGACCAACGAATCTAGGTCTTAGCTTGCCCTTCTTCCCAAATCTCATCACACACTTCATGGGCGATACCCGAAGCAATACCCGCTCCCCAACTATGAATGCCAAATCACAAACTCTGCGGTCGACATAAATCTTATACCTAGACTTCGCTATACGAAGTATATCCTGAATGATCTTAACCTTATCCAAGGCATCCTGCACTAACTCCATACCCAACAATCGAGCCTCTCCTTGCTCAAACCACCCATCTGGTGATCGACACCGCCTACCATATAATGCCTCATAAGGAGCCATTTGAATGCTCGACTGATAGCTGTTGTTGTAGGCAAACTCAGCTAATGGCAAGAACTAATCCCAAGAGCCTCCAAAGTTAATGACACAGACTCGTAGCATATCCTTCGAAATCTGAATAATACGCTCGGACTGTCCATCCGTCTGAGGATGAAATTATGTGCTCAACTCAACCCTCGTGCCCAACTCACGCTGAACTGCCCTCCAGAAATGCGAGGTAAACTGCATACCTCGGTCAGAAATAATAGACACGGGCACACCATGAAGGCGAACAATCTCCCTAATGTAAAACTCTGCCAATCTCTCAAAAGAGTATGAAACTTCTACAGGGATGAAATGTGCTGACTTGGTCAGCCTATCCACAATGACCCATACCGCATCGAACTTCCTCTGAGTATTTGGGAGCCCAACTACGAAATCCATGGTGATAGGCTCCCACTTCCACTCGGGAATCTCAATCTGCTGCATCAAACCACCAGGTCTCTAGTGCTCGTACTTAACCTGTTGAAAGTTCAAGCACCGTGTTACATATGCCACAATATCTTTCTTTATCCTCCGCCACCAATAATCCTGCCGCAAATCCTGATACATATTTGCGGCGCCCGGATGAATGGAATACCGGGAACTATGGGCCTCCTGCAATATCAACTCACGAAGTCCATCCACATTGGGTACACAAATACGACCCCGCATCCGTAAAACTCCATCATCACCAACTGTAACCTGCTTGGCATCCCCTTGCCGGACCGTATCCCTGAGGACACACAAATGAGGATCATCATACTGCCGGTCTTGAATACGATTAAATAATGAAGATCGAGCAACTGTATAAGCTAGAATACGGCCGGGCTCAGAAACATCCAATCTCATGAATCGATTGGCTAAAGCCTGAACATCCAAAGCAAGCGGCCTCTCTCCGACCGAAATATAAGCAAGACTACTCATGCTTACTGACTTCCTACTCAAAGCATCGGCCACCACATTGGCCTTCCCCGGGTGATATAAGACGATGATATCATAGTCCTTCAACAACTCCAACCATTTCCTCTGCCTCAAATTCAACTCCTCCTGCTTGAAAAAATATTGAAAACTCTTGTGATCCGTGAACACCTCACAAGACACGCCATATAAATAATGCCTCCAAATCTTCAGTGCGTGAACAATGGCTGCTAACTCCAAATCATGAACTGGATAATTCTTCTCGTGGATCTTCAACTGATGCAAAGCATATGCAATAACCTTGCCATCCTGCATCAACACTGCACCAAGTCCAACCCGAGATGCATCACAATACACAGTATATGGCCCTAAACATGAGGGAAAAACCAACACCGGCACCGTGGTCAAGGCTGTCTTAAGCTTCTGAAAGCTCGCCTCACACTCAACTGACCACCTGAACTGGGCACCCTTCTGAGTCAACCTTGCCATTGAGGATGCAATAGATGAAAATCCCTCCATAAACCGACGATAGTAGCCTTCTAAGCCCAAGAAACTCCGAATCTCTATAGCTGATGTGGGCCTAGACCAATCCTTGACTGCTGAAATCATCTTGGGATCCACCTGGATACCCTCTGCTGATACAACATGACCCAGGAATGCAACTAAACTCAACCAGAACTCACACTTAGAAAACTTAGCATACAACTGACTGTCCTTCAAAGTCTGAAGAATGAATCAAAGGTGCTTCTCGTGCTCCTCCCGACTGCGGGAATAAATCAGGATATCATCAATGAAGACAATCACGAAGGAATCCAGATAAGGCCTGAACACTCAGTTCATCAAGTCTATAAAAGTTGCTAGGGAATTTGTCAACCCGAATGACATCACTAAGAACTCATAATGGCCGCAAGTGCGTAAAGCTGTCTTAGGGACATCGGATGCCCTAATTCTCAACTGATGGTAGCCGAATCTCAAATCGATCTTCGAAAACACCTTGGAACCCTGAAGCTGATCAAACAAATCATCGATCCGCGGTAATGAATACTTATTCTTGATGGTAACTTTGTTCAATTGCCGATAATCTATACACATTCTCATCGACCCATCCTTCTTCCTAACAAACAACATCGGTGCACCCCAAGGGGAGACACTAGGCTTAATGAAGCCTTTACCAAGCAAATCCTGCAACTGTTCTTTTAACTCCTTTAACTCTGGCGGGGCCATACTATACAGTAGAATAGAAATGGGCTGAGTGTGTGGATCCAAATCAATGCAAAAATCAATATCCATTTCGGGTGGCATACCTGGCAGGTCTGTAAGGAATACCTCTGGAAACTCACGGACTATGGGCACAGACTCCATAGAAGGACCCTCGGCACTAGAATCACGAACATAAGACAAATAGGACAAACACCTCTTCTCAACCATGTGCCGAGCCTTCATATATGAGATAACCATGCTAGAAGAATGGCCAGGAGCCCCCCTCCAGTCCAATCGAGGCACCCCCGGCAAGGCCAAGGTCACAGTCTTGGCATGACAGTCCAAAATAGCATGATAGGGGGACAACCAATCCATCCCCAAAATAACATCAAAATCGACCATATCACGGAGTAGAAGATCTACTCTGGTCTCCAGACCACCGATAACCAGTATACATGAACGGTAGACTCGATATACCATAATAGAATCACCCACCGGTGTAGATACATATACAGGAATACTCAGGGAATCATGAGGCACAATCAGATAAGGAGCAAAATATAAGGACACGTAGGAATATGTGGACCCCGAGTCAAATAAAACTGAAGCATCCCTGCTGCAAACGGAAACCATACCTGTAATGGATGCATCGGAGGCCTCATCCTCAGGACTGGTGAGAATAGCATAACATTGGGCTGGGCCCCACCAATCTGAACATCTCTGGATCGACCTACTGCGGGCTAACCTCTACCTCTAATAGCATGACCTCCACCTCTAACTGTCTGGCCTCCACCTCTGACACCTCCACCTCCACCCCTAGCTGGCTGAGGGGGTGGTGGAGCACCTGGTGCGGGAATCATAGCACGAGAACCCTAGTGCTGAGAACTACTCGAGGCTCGGGGGGAAAATCTAGCAATTTGCCCCAGTACACCACAAGTATAACAAGATCTCGGCTGCTGAGACTGCTGGCCCTAAAACAGTCCCTGTCGATCGGAGTAACCACTCTGAAAACTCTAAAGCGGCGGTGCACTGATAGGAGCTGGTGGTGCACTGCGGCATACCTGGAGTGCTGACTGAAATGGTCTAGGAGGATGAACACTGCCAAAAGAATCCCTGCCTCCAGATAAGGCACCACTAAACTGGCCAAAATGATGAGGCCTCTTGTCAGACCCCTGACCACTACCCTGAAATAAGACCATCTCGACTCGCTTGGCCACATTGGCCGCCTCCTGAAATGAAATATCACTTCCTGTCTCTCTAACCATATGTAGTTTGATCGGTTGAGATAGCCCCTCAATAAACGTCCTCACCCTCTCTCGGTCGGTGGGAGTATCATGCTAGCATGTCGGGCCAAAGTGATGAATCGGGTCTCATACTGTGTAACTGTCATAGAACCCTGCTAGAGATGCTCAAACTGCCTCCGGAGATCTTCCCTCTGGGTGACTGGAAGACACTTCTCCAAGAACAAATCGGAGAACTGGGTCCAAGATAAAGGAGAATATCCAACTGGTCTGGTCAAGCAATAATCCCTCCACCAATTCTTGGCGAGGCTAGAAAGGCGAAAAGTAGCAAAATTGACCCCATTGGTCTCCATGATCCCTATGATCCGAAGAACCTCATAGAAACTGTCTAAGTAATCCTGAGGATCCTCTGAAGATGCACCGCTGTAAGTAGTAGTGAAAAGCTTGGTGAACCTGTCCAACCTCTACAAAGCATCAGCAAACATAATTGCTCCATCACCGGTCTAAGCCATAATACTCGGCTGAACTACCCCAGCTGGCTGAGCTACTGGAGTCTGAAACTGAGGATCCAACTGCTCCGGAGTGCGAGTAGCGGGAGTTTGGGCTCCTCCCCCATCCTGAGAGACGGCTAGTGCTGCAGGAAGTAAACCTGCCTAAGCGACACTCTCCATGAGCCCCACTAGACGGACCAGAGAATCCTGGAGTATTGGGGTGGCAATGAACCCCTCGGGGACCTCAACTGGCCCAACCGGGACTGTCTGGGCAGGAACCTCATCAACAAACTCTACTTGAGGCTCCGCCACTGGGGCTGCTGCTCTGGGCTGAGCTCTGCCCCTCCCTCAGCCTCTAGCACGGCCTCGGCCTAGTCCTCGGACCCTCGTAGGAGCTGCAACTAGAGGCTCGGGCTGCTGATCAGTGGATCAAGAAGCACGTGTTCTCGCCATCTACGAGAGAATAGAGACAGTTAGCATTGAGAATTCAAATTGCAGGACAGAGAAGAATAGATCTGAAGTCATTCCTAGTCTGTGTAACCTCTAGGGATAACCACAGACGTCTCCATACCGATCCCTCAGACCCTAATAAGCTTGTCCGTGAATTATGAGACCTATGCAACCTAGTGCTCTGATACCAACTTGTCACGACCAGAGTTTCCCACCGTCGGAAACGTGATGGCGCCTAACATTGAACCCGCTAGGCAAGACAACGTTACCGGTTATTCTATATTATTCCTTTATTTTTAGCAACTAGTTAGAGACATAAAAGATCAGCGGAAATAAAAGTGCAGAAGAAATAGAATCTAACAACCTTTTTAAATACTATCACAAAACCCATAATAAAAACTCCCAGAACTTGGTGTCACACTTTCACACACTATCTACGAATACTACAAATAAGGGATTTGAACAAAAGTAAATACATTTGTTTCTGGAATATCTAGAATAGAATACAAAAGAAATAGAAGTGAATGCCAAGGCCTGCAGACGCTTGTAGGACTACCTCGGGGTCTCCGACTGGACTGAAGCCACCCTCCTGACTCTAATGTCCAAAGGGTCCTGTACCGGGATCTGCACAACAAAAGATGTGCAGGTGTAGCATCAGTACAACCGAACCCATGTATTGAGTAAGTGTCGAGCCTAACCTCGGCGAAGTAGTGACGAGGCTAGGACACGACAATTAAGACAAACTGTGAAATTTATAATATTCGAAAGAAATAATAACAACAAGAATAACCAGTTAAGTACAAGGGAAAAGGGGAAACATGTTGGGAAAAGCAATATCAGATAACAGAAATAACAAAATAAGACAACATTTCAATTATCTAAGTAACAACAGGAAATATCAATCACAGAGAAAACAGTGCACGGCATCACCCGTCGTGCTTTTACTCTCATATTCACCACAAAATAAATATAAATGACACGGCATCACACTTCGTGCTTTTAATATCATAACATGGCACGACATCACCCTTTGTGCTTTTACACTCTCATTCTCACAATAATCAATACACGACATCACCCTTCGTGCTTTACACTCTTCCTCACAATAATCAATACACGACATCACCCTTTGTGCTTTAAACTCTTCCTCACCCAAACAATATCAATAGCAGAAGTTTGGCAAGGGAAAATCAACAATATGAATCATAATTCATAACATACCGGCAAGGGAACAACAGTAAAAATATCACTATCCCGTCAAGGGACATAGCTATAACCAATCTCGCTCAAGTACATATCTTTACATAAGATTCCTTAACCGAACAAATACTCAACGAAATCCATTACCAAGAATTTCCACCGAATGAACAACCACTAAAGTGAAATTCAAGCTATAACACAATAAATATCAATGAAAATCACATAATTCATAATTTCTGACTCACGGGCATGCTTGACACCAACGTATAGGTACTCGTCACCTCACCATTCGTTTAACATGGTATAAACACATAGCAAATAATACTCAACACCTATTCCCTAAAGCTAAAGTTAGGCCAAACACTTACCTCGACTTCCACGACCAAAATCAAGCCTCAATCACCGCTTTTTCCTTTTGAACTCGAGTCCAAATCGATTGTATCTAGACATAATTGACTCAATAACATCAATAAATGCTAAACAATTCAATTCCAATACTCAATTACAAATTTCCTATCATTCTTCCCAAAAAAGTAAAAAATCGACCCCGGACCCGCTTGGTCAAAACACGAGGTTCGGACCAAAATACGATCACCCAATCACCAACGAGGCCGAATATGTAATTAGTTTTGAAATCCGACCCCAAAACGAGGTCTAAATTCCAATTGTACAAAAAGCCTAACTCTACCCAAATCCCTAATTTTCTACCCTTAAGAACATGATTTAGGCGTAGAAATCTAATGAGTGTTGATGGAAATGGAAGAAAATGAGTCTAATATTACATACCTATGAATTTGTAGTGAAGTTCTCTTTCAAATCGCCCAAATTGGAGTTTAGAAGAAGAAGTTATGAGTTTTTGGTTGAATCCCGAAATAGGTTCTGTTTTAAATAACTAGGCAGATTTGCCCTATGCATTTGCGACAAGGCTAATGTGATCGCATAGTTACCCTTCCCCCACCCTACGCGATCGCGACCTCAGTGGTGCGTTCGCACTGTGCAAAACCTACCCAGGCCCCAGGCCCCCCTATACTCTATGCGTTCGCGTCTACATGGGTGCGTTCGCGTAGAGTAATTTTCCTATGCTCCGCGTTCGCACCCTGTTCTATGGGAACGCATAATGTTACCCAGCCCCCGTCCCTGCATGTGCATTTCATTGACATGGATACCCATGCGTTCGCATAGGGTAAATTTCCTGGACACCAGCAACTGCCACAAGACACCAGATTTTTCTAAGTAAAAATCACACCGACGCCTATCCAAAACTCACCCGAGCCCTCGGGGCTCTAAACCAAATATGCACATAACCTTAAAAATATGCTACAAACTTACTCGTGTGATAAAATCGCCAAAATAACATCTTAAATAGCGAATTTATCGTAAAAATCAAAGAAAACTTCCAAAACTTTCAAAGTATCAAAATTTACAACTGTGGGTCCGAATCACGTCAAACGACCTCCGTTTCTTACCAAATTTTACATACATGTTATAAATATCATATTAAACCTGTACCGGGCTCCAGAACTAGAATACGGGCCCGATACCATAAATTTTAAATATAACCAAATTTTCAAAAACTCTTATAATTTCAGTAAAATAATTTCTTTCAAAAATTTATTTCTCTGGCTTGGGACCTCAGAATCCGATTCCGGGCATACGCCCAAGTCCCATATTTTTCTACAGACCCTTCGAGACCGTCAAATCATGGTTCCGGTCCGTTTATCCAAAATATTGCCCGAAGTCAACTTAAATTCAATTTTAAAGGCAAAACTAGAATTTTCCTCAGTTTTTCATATTAAAGCTTCCCAGCTATACGCCGGGGCTGCGCACGCAAAATGAGGTGAAATAAAATGAGGTTTTTTCAAGGCCTCGGAACACCGTTTTGACTGGTAAAATGAGAAATGACTTTTTGGGTCATCACATACATATTGTGCCCAAGGTGCTTGAAGAACAACAGTACAAATCCTGGAACAAATGCCATTGATTACTTCTCCACTCTTGTCACTTGCTAAACTTGTACCACACAATTTCCATTTCATTCTATTGTAGACAGACCATCACATATCAATAAGTGTGTTCCTTCATCTTCAATTGTAAATAGTTCAAGTGCAGGTATTGAAGAACAATTTCTTTCTATGAATTCATTCTCTAACTCTCCTAGTACACTTTCTAATCTTTGTGTTGGAGACAGTGTAGATGTTCTATGGCATAACAGGCTTGGGCATGTTCCCTTTGTAAAAATGAAAAATATCTCCTCTATTCATGTGACCTTTTCTTCCAAACAACCTTTTAATTGCACCATCTGCCCAATGGCCAGACATGAAAGGCTCCCATTTCCTCAGAAAACTAACACAACCAATAAGACTTTTGAAATTCTACATGTTGACTTGTGGGGACCATATCATGTGCCCACACATGATAAGTACAAGTATTTCATAACCATTGTGGATGACTTTAGTAGGTCCACTTGGACTCATCTCCTGTCTAGTAAGATTAATGTCCATCAAGTAGTTAAGGGATTCATTAATCTGGTGGAAAATCAGTTTGGAGTAACTGTCAAAGCTATGAGAACAGATAATGGACTAGAGTTCACCAATGTAGAAACAAACATGCTACTTCAATCCAAATGTATCATACATCAAAGAACTTGCCCCTATACCCCACAATAAAATGGTGTGGTGGAAAGAAAACACAAGTATCCTCTGGAAACTACTAGAGCTCTCATTTTTCAATCCAAACTGCCCCTAAGGTATTTTCTTTCTCGGTTAGGCTGGTTTTGAGACGCCATGCAAAACATTTCATAATTGAGACTTCAAATTAAGCTGTAAGATATTTTAATTAGAAGAACAGTCACACATACAAACAACAACAACACCATACCTAGTAAAAATCGCACTAGTGGGGTCTGGGGAGAATAAAATGTACGCAGACCTTACCCCTACCCCGAAAAGGATAGGGAGGCTATTTCTGGGAGAATCTCGGCTCACCAGGAGAGTCAATAATATCATAAAAGAAACAAAATAAAAGGCATATAACAACAAAAGATGCTAGAAAGAAAATAACAACAACGAATAAGTGAAAGTACAATAACACAAAACTATGCAAAACAACTATGTGAACACAACATAGACCGCTAACAAACCTAAATAAAACTCTATCAGACTACCCGGTACAAAGAGGGGAGAACTCTATACTACCCCCTAGCATACCACCATAATGCTCGACCTCCACATGTTCCTATCAAGAGCCATGTCCTCGAAAATCTGAAGCCGCGCCATGTCCTGCCTGATCACCTCGCTCCAATACTTCTTAGGCCGCCCTCTACCTCATCTCGTATCTGCCAAAGTAAACCGCTCACACCTCCTAACCGGTGCCTCCAGGCTTCTCCTCCACACGTGTCTGAACCATCTAAGTCGCGCTTCCCGCATCTTGTCGTCCACGAGAGCCATGCCCACCCTCTCCCGAATATCTTCATTCCTAATCTTATCCAGCCTAGTGTTCCCACACATCCATCTCAACATCCTCATTTCTACTACTTTCATCTTCTGGATATGTGAATTCTTGACTGGCCAACACTCAGCTCCATACAATATGGTCGGTCTAACCACCGCTCTATAGAACTTATCTTTGAGTTTCGATGGCACATTCTTGTGGCACAGGACTCTAGACGCTTACCTCCATTTCGTCCACCCAACCCCAATACGGTGCATAACATCCCTGTCGATCTCACCATCTCCCTGGATAATTGAACCTAAGTACTTAAAACATTCTCACTTGAGGATGACTTGTGAGTCAAGCCTGAGTTCCACATCCGCTTCCCCTGTCACGTCGCTGAACTTACATTCCACATATTCCGTCTTAGACCTACTCAACTTGAAACCTTTAGACTCCATGTCCTGACTCCATACCTCCAGTCTCACATTAACGCCGCCTCGCGTCTCATCGATCAGAACTATATCATTAGCGAACAACATACACCATGGAACCTCTCCTTGGATATGGTGTGTCAGTGTGTCCATCGCCAGAGCAAATAAGAACGGGCTGAGTGCAAATCCTTGGTGTAACCCCATAACCACCGGAAAAGGATCTGAGTCACCTCTCACAATCCCAACTCGAGTCATAGCTCCATCATACATATGTTTTATCGCCCTAATGTAAGCTACCAACACACCATTCACCTCCAGACACCTCCAAAGGACGTCCCTAGGGACCTCGTCATACGCCTTCTGTAGGTCAATAATCACCATATGCAAATCCCTCTTCCTATCCCTGTACAGTTCCACCAATCTCCTGATAAGGTGGATAGCTTCTGTAGTAGAATGACCTGGCATGAACTCGAGCTGGTTTTCCGATATAGACACCACCCTCCTTATCCTCCCTTCCACCACCCTCTCCCAAACTTTTATGGTATGACTTAGTAACTTGATACCCCTATAGTTGTTACAATTCTGGATTTCCTCTTTGCTCTTGTACACCGGAACCATTGTACTCCACCGCCACTCATCAGGCATTCTCTTTATCCTGAAGATAACATTAAACAACCCATTCAGCCACTCCAAGCCTGCTCTACCCGCATATCTCTAAAATTCTACTGGAATCTCGTCTTGTCTAGTCGCTTTGCCCCGACTCATATTACCCGTCACACCCACGACCTCCTCAACCATAATGTGCCTACAATACCTAAAGTCTCGATGACTCTCGGAGTTCCCCAATTTCCCTAACACGATGTGTCCATCCCCCTCTTTATTCAGAAGTTTATGAAAGTACAACTGCCATATTTGCCTAATATGGGCCTCTTCCATCAATACTCGACCGTCCTCGTCTTTGATGCACCTCACTTGATCCAGGTCGCGAGCCTTCTTCTCTCTCGCTTTGTCCAACCAAAATAACTTATTGTCCCCACATTTTCCCCCAAGTTCCTCATAAAGCCGACCAAAAGCAGTAGTCTTAGCCTCTGTGACCGCTAATTTCGCCTCCTTCCTAGCCTTCTTATATCTTTCTCTGTTTGCTCTCCTCTGATCCTCGTCGGTGCTCTCTACTAACTTAATGTAAGCTACTTTCTTAGATTCCACTTTACCTTGGACCACGTCATTCCACCACCAATCGCCTCGGCGCCCTCCAGAGTAACTTTTCGAAACCCCCAATACCTCTCTTGCTGCCTCCCTTATACAGTTCGCCGTCGTCGTCCACATAGCGCTAGCGTCCCCAACACTCTTCCAGGTACCCATATTCGCCAGTCACCTCTCCAACTCCTGCGCATGATCCTTAGACAAATCTCCCCACCTGATCCTTGACTAACCCCGTACAAACCTCTTCTTCCTCTTCATCAAGATACCGATTGATGCGATACTAAATTGCATAGTCTAGCATGTGATATACCTTACATTTGAAGTGCTTTAATGATAAAAATACACTTGTTAGGTGCTTAATGGAGTTTATTTCATGTGTAGGTGAATTGGAGATGGAAACGGAGCTAAAGGGATGCAAATACGTCGAAAATACGCAATAGGAGACACCCGGGCGATAGCCGGGCGTTTGCCCCCTAAAGCCGGGCACCCCCTCGCGTTAGGGGGGCGTTTGCCCCATAAGGCCAGGCACCCCCACGCGTTAGGGGGGGCGTTAGGGCCCAAACGCCAGGCCTGCCCTGGCCTTAAGGGGGCGTTTGGCCCTAAACGCCTGGTGTCCCAATTTCGGCCAGATTCGAGTTTTGACGAGTTTAAGTGTTTCCCGGTTGAAATAGAAGTCTCCTACATGGTTAGGGTTAGCCCAAAACATATAAATAGNTATGCAATTCCTTTTAGTTTTGGTTCTCAATAGCATGAGTAGATAATTTCTTTAGTCTAGGGTTTTGGTAGAACCCGTTGGGGATGAATTCATTGTGATATTAATATATTTTGGTTGATTAAACTCTTTTTGTTCAACTATTTTCTGATTGTAGTTGATTGAAAGAGCTCTCGATTAACTCTTCCTATTTATTATGTATTTACTTGAGAGAGAGTGCATATTTAGGTAGTTGTGGAACAACACCACTCCCGGAGTACAGATGAAGGTCATAACCGAGGGTTTAGAGCTTAGATTAGAGATAACGAAACCTCGGGTGCAATCTAAAGTGAATTGTATTGCGATCTAGCTAG
>ML311536.1:0-49866 GCA_005239505.1 Nicotiana paniculata | reverse complement strand
TAAAGCCCATAAAATGCAAGGTATATAATGCTTAAAATCATGAATTCTAGCCACGCATCAATAGCCATTATGCGGTCGAATATGCGTCCGCAGATCCGTGTCGGGGCTCCAAAGTTCTAAATTTTAAACTCGATCCCATGTTGTTAAAACATATGTTATGTTTCATTTTGAGCATATTTCTAATTCTTTAGAGTGAGAGAAAGAGTCCTAGAGTGAAAGAAAGAGTCCTAGATAGAGAGAGTAATCTCCATCTAATTATTCCTCAATTATGGCATAAAACCTTGAAGATTGTCATGTGAAGTTCATTAAGTCTTCTCCTTAAAGGTAAGAATCTATGCCCCAGCTCATAATTTTGAAATTTCTACTAAAATGGATAATTAGCAAGATAGTTCATGGGCTTGCGAGTTGTTTGCTTTGCATGCATTGGTGGTGAAGGAACATAGGATGAATGTGAGCAAAAAATGGTAAAGGATGGGGTATGGTTTGATTTAATCTTCCACAAAACATCTTTAAAACATAATGCACACCTAGTGCTTGATAATCTGCTCAAATGGGCTAAAGCATTGATCATCCTTCTAATTCTTGAATCAACTTATGACATTCCTAAAATAGATTGAAGGTGCTAAGGATTCCACAATTTATTGTAGAACATATGGAAAGCTCTATTGAGGTATGTATGGCTAAACATCCTTCTCCTTAGAATTGAAACCCCGATATTCGTGAAATTGGTGTAAGTCCCCAACTGCTCCTACTAGAATTGACTATCCCAAATGTGTTGTGTTAAATGATATGTGTTCGATAATTGTACTAAATGTTTTCATGACATCTTTCCTTTAGGATATGTGCAAAAATGTGGATTATGTGCTAAGAAAGACTAAGACATCATGTCAAAAATCCAGATAAAAATTGTTATGCCAATTTGTATAAGAGACCCCCATGTACTAGAATCTTTCCGAGTCTTTCCCTTATGTGTACAAATGTCTTACATGATAAGTCTTATTGATGTTAATGATAATGTTATCGAATGTGTAAAAAGGGGAAACTTGAAATGTCAAAAACGGCCAAGAGCCAAGAATGACTTAATAAACGAGGCCCCTCGTGCCAATGTATCGAAAGATGGGAAGGAAATGTAAAGTGAGATGATTGATTGAATGGATGATGTATCAATTGAGATGGCCTAGCCGATCAGGCCGTGATCGGACGCCATGCCGCACACATGGTGGTAATTATGCTGGAATTGATTATTGAAAATGTGGATATGGTTGATATCTCAATTGAGATGACCTAGCTTATTAGGACGAGATCGGACTGCGTGTAAGAATATGGTTGTATTGTGGATTGTGGAACATGGGACTAAAGATCACCAAATTAATGAGATTGAATTTGATTAAGAACTTATGTGACCCTTACTCGATGTTTTAGTATTGTTTGAAGCTCCTATAGATCTCCCGACTGTTTTCATTATATTGAGATGGTATTTAGTTGTACATACTAGTACTATTCGACAGTACTAACGTCCCTTTTTTGGGGGGCGCTACATATTTCAATGGATGTAGGTGGTTCCATAGCAGACAGTTCCAACCGCATCTAGTGGTGCATCCTCTTCTCAGCAGTCTTGGTCAGCCCCATTTCGTTTCGGGGCCGTACATCTTTTGTTCCCTATATATTGTATTTGAGGTATAGTCGGGGCCTTGTTGCCGACGCTTTTGATGTACACTTTTGTATCTATTTAGAGGCTCAGTAGGCACTATGTGGGTTGTATATGGGTATTAGAAAGGTCAACGGATTATGCGTATTTTGAACCCTTGTTCCACTAAATTGTAAAGTGTATGTAATTTTGGGAACTTAACTATAGTGTAACGAAAATAAGGTAAAATGAACTTGTAATGTTTACATATATGATCTTCTCACTGTTTAACTAATTGTAACATGTCTCCTTTTGATTATAAATGAGTCGGGTAGGAAATGTCTAACAGGATTACTCGACCGAGTTCACTCGGTTGAGCGCCGGTCGCGTTCCTCGAGGTTGGGGTGTGACAAACTTGGTATCAAAGCCTAAGATTTGAAAGTGTCCTAGGATGTCTCGGAGCCGTGTCCAGTAGAGTCCTTCTTATCGGTGTGTTGTCGACCACATCAATACGTTGGAGGATATTTGAACACTTAGGAACAATATCGTTCTTTGATATTATGGATCGTGCGATGAAACTGATTGTGCAACTATTTTCCCCTAACTCGTGCATTCCCTTAATTTTCAGTATATGGCCCCTAAGAAGAAAGCGAGAATTGGCCAAGAATCCAATGCCACCCCACGAGTGGCTGCTGATTCTCTACTTGATAATGTGGGTGAGGATAATCCCCCGACTATTACACTACTTGATTCTTCTACTCCAGACCAGACTGCACCAGTCCCTACATCTACGGAGGGTGCAACAATCCCTCCCGTTGATATTCCTGTTCCACTTCCAGCCACAGGTCCCGGTTTTGGTAATTCTGATGGGGATCTTAGGGGAGCTATCCAGATGCTGACTCAGTTAGTGGCTTCTCAGGCCCAAAGGTCAAATGTTGCACCTACCTCTTTTAGCCTGCAAGGGGATTCTACGGGTTCTCGGGTGAACATCTTTCTTTAGTTAGACCCTCCAGTGTTCACAGGTACAGATACTAGGGCGGACCCTCAGGATTTCATTGATGAGATGCATAAGACTCTCCGAGTTATGCGTGCTACCGAGACAGAGGGAGTGGAGTTGTCTGCCTATCACCTGAAAGAGGTGGCATATTAATGGTTTGAGATGTGGGAGGATTCCCGTGAGGAGGGGAGCCCTCCGGCGAGGTGGAGTGAGTTTGCGGATTCTTTCATGGACCATTTCTTGCTTGCCGAGACTAAGGAAACCCGTGATATGGAGTTTGAGACCCTTAAACAGGGTGGTAAGAGTGTGTGGGAGTATCACATGGAGTTAACGTGCCTGTCAAAGTATGTTGTTCTATGGAGGCTAGAGTGCGTCGATTTGTGCATGGCCTTAGCCTTTTGGCTATTAATGAGGTCGCCATAGCTGCTTTAAATTCTGACATGAACTATGGTGGCATTTTCCCAAGCTAAAGAGGCCTGAAAGTTAAAGAACAAGATGGAACGAGGGGGTAGCAGTAGGGCCCGATCAGCGGGCAACCTTGGGATTCATTTGGTGGCAGGAGATCAGCCCTTAGGGGAGGGTCATCAGGACCATCCCAGTCTTATGCCCAGTCTTCAGCTAGTGCTCCACCAACGAGGCATGGCCAGCAGCAGGGAAGTCTCTTCAGGACCCATCAGGGCAGCAGGGATTCCCACCATCAGGGCCAATCAGGAGGCAGATTCCAGCAGCAACGGAGGCCCCCATGCCCCAAGTGATGGAATATGCATTTGGGCATCTATTATGCAGACCTGCCAGTATGTTATGGGTCTGGGATGAGAGGCCATATTCAGATAGAGTGTCGTTCATCTCGCCAGGGTGCAGGTAGGGGCACAACACAGTCATCCAGTCCTGCAGCTGCTACATCTTCAGCACCCCCTCCAGCTTGAGGCTCTCCAGCACCAGCAGGGCGTGGTGCAGCTAGGGTGGTGCTCAAAGTTCAGGTGGCCCCAACCGATTCAATGCTATGAGTGGTCGTCAGAATGCAGAGGCTTCTCCAGATGTTGTCATAGGTATATTAACTATCCAATCTCATGATGTGTAGCTCCCATTGATCCTGGTTCCACCTTGTCATATCTTACCCCTTATGTTGCTATGGAATTTGGGATAGAACCGGAACAGCTTCATGAGCCATTATCTGTATCTACTCCGGCTGGCGGGTCTATTACGGTCGTGCAGGTTTATAGATATTTATTGTCACGGTATGTGGTCGGGATACCATGGACGATCTCATTGAATAGGGGATGGTTGATTTGATGTAATAATGGGGATAGATTGGCTATATTCATGTTTTGCCACTCGATTGCCGAACTAGAACTATGAGGCTTGAATTCCCTAATGAGCCAGTTGTTGAGTGAGTGAGGAATAATGTGGTGCCAAAAGGTATATTTATTTCTTACCTTAAGGCTGCAAAGATGATTAGCAAGTGGTGTATCTACCATTTGGTCCGGGTTACAAACACCAATAGTGAGGCACCTACACTGGAGTCTGTGTCAGTCGTAAATGAATTCCCCGATGTCTTTCCGGATGAGCTCTCTGGGATTCCACCAGACAGGGAGATTGATTTTGGTATTGATGTGATGACAGGCACGCAACCTATATCCATTCCACCTTATAGAACGGCACCGGAAAAATTAAAGGTGTTAAAGGAATAATTGAAGGATTTGTTAGAGCAGGGTTTCATCCGACCGAGTGTGTCTCCTTGGGGTGCACCGGTTCTCTTTGTCAGAAAGAAAGATGGATCACTACGGATGTGTATTGACTATCGTCACCTCAACAAAGTCACAATAAAAAATAAGTACCCGCGTACCAAGGATAGATGATTTGTTTGATCAATTACAAGGTGCTATATATTTCTCCAAAATTGATTTGCTCTCAGGGTATCACCAATTGAAGATCAAGGAGTAGTATATTCCAAAAACAACTTTTAGAACCCGGTATGGCACGTTGAATTCATGGTAATGTCTTTCGGGCTAACAAATGCCCCGGTAGCTGTTGATACCCAATTTTTCCCATATATATTTTAAAAATACATATATACTTTCAAAATAATGCATGAGCATCAACCATTATTTTTTCATAATTTTCTATAATTTTTAGAGGATTTTTAATCAATTTATTCCAGCATTTTATTATCCAAATAATTACTAATTTCATAACAAATAATTTTATAATGATTTATTACTTAATTTTTATCATTTATAATTATATGGAGCTTTAATCATTTTATGCATAATTATATTTGTATCTTTAGGCTATAATTGCAATAATAGCTCATATATGCATACTTATATTATTTACATGAAAAATGACTTTTTATATTTTTATAATATTAAGTAATTATTTTACATCATTTCCATATACAAATAGTATTTTTTAGCATTTTATTAATTATTTTATAAATTTATTTATTAATTTAAATGGGTATTTAAAACATAACCCTTTTTAATTGATTTTTCAGACCTACCCCAGCCTAATACCCTATCCAGCCCAATACCCAATACACTAACCCAACTACCCATACCAATACCCGTCCAATTAAACCTGCCCCACCTAAATCTAATCCTGGCCGTTGATCTCATAAAATCAACGACCCTAAATCCACCGTCCCTTTTTAATTTACCAAAACCCCTAAACCCTAACTCATTCGCCCCATCCCGTCGTCTTTGGATACTCCCCACTCCTCACCTCTCTCACCCCCTCAAACCCTAGCCCGCCGTCACACTTTCCCCTTTTGATTCATGGGATCTTCCCTTGATTTCCTGCCTTATTTGGATTTGTTTCTCTATTGGTACTCGATCTTGATGTTACTTGATTCATTTGCCTCAAATGGCAAGTGAATCTCAAGAGACTCGAACCAAATCTGGTTCAAAGTCTCTCATATCTTGGCTATTTCCGTCTATGTTCATCCCAATACCTGTGAGTACGAATATTTTCGTATCTTAAGGTTTTAAATCTCTGGTTCAAACCAGATTTGGTTCAATTTCTGTTTATTTTTATGAATCTGGCTTATTTCTGGTTGAATCTGTTTAGATCTTTTCAGATCTGAAACGATTTTATGTTTGTTTTGGTATTTCTCCTTTCAAATTTCAATACTTATATATCTATACTTTCTAGTCTTTTTCTATTATTATTCCTGACCGATTTTGTTTACCCTAGAATTAGGGTTTTGATTTTTAATAGATTTTTGCCAAAAATATTTTAACCTTTAATAGTTTTCCTTTTTGGCTGATTCTACTTACTTTAATTATTTCCATCTACATGCATTTGTGTTTCTACCTATTTTTGTAGGGTTCCGATCATTTAATTGCGCATTTTACTGTCTCTACCTGTTTGCCTTTAACTCTAGCTTTAACTGCTAAGTGATTTTTACTTACCCAAAAATTAGGGTTTGAAATCATGTCTTCCCTTTTCGTACAGTACTGGTGTTTACTTATGCGCTTACCTGTTCTAACGTTATTTGGACCAATGTTTGATTAATAATTTGTACTACTTCCCTTAACTTAACCTTACTGGCTTGATTTTGTGGTCTGATTATTAAAGTCGACTTCTAAATGATTTTGGAATTATTTCTTACCTTATTTAACATAGTACTTGACTACTGATTGATTCCATATAAGGTTTTCCTTAAATTAAGTGGTACTAGCGTGACGTTACCCGATTCTGTCTTGTTAATTCATTCATGTGAACCTTAATTGATTGTTGAGTTATTTTCATACCTTATTTTTATATGACTTGTTCATTACCTTATTTGTTTACTTAATTAAGTGCTATTTAAACCCCTTCCTCATTCCCTTTAGGACAACTCTACAACTTTACAACTCTTGAACTCTCTATTCTCACAAAACTTAAGCTCTCTCTTTATTCTCTTATTCAGATTTCTGCAATAAGTGGCTATTATTTGGCCGGCTGAAAGCCAAGGACAAACTCTTTGGAATTTGACTGCTATTGCATTCTTACCTGATTTCTTCTCAACTGGTATGCCTTAACTCTTACTATTCTATTCTCTATGCTTTATTCGATAAGTCTGTTTCAATCCTCGGCATGATTCTGCTTTCTATGTGACTATATGATCCCATTTAGTAATAATGATAAACTGAGTTACTTCAAATAAGGTGACCCCTTTTCCTAGATTAGTTCAGTCTGTTTCTTGTTCTGAACTTTGCCAAATACTGTAAGCATGCAACCAAATATGTTTGTGGCTTAATTCATGTATCATGTATGTTTATTTTGAGTGTTTCTACCTCTGTATTTAAGCGGTGATTTTTTAAATACTAGTATGAATATCTAGCCTAATCAAATGCCAATCTGTTTGAACTATGTGCTAAACATGAACCTGTTTGTTTCTTGGTGCAGTTCTGCCTGCAACTCTGTATTCTGAACTTGCTTTCTTCTGAAATTGAACTATTTTAAAACCTGCCCTCTTACCCTTTATGCAATGGTTTTCAAACTCCTACTCTTAGTCATTTAGGTTCTCACCACCCCCAGTGTGAGCACTGCCTAGGGTCCTTGAGACTCCTCCAAACTATGACACATTGGGGCTGGTCTTCCAATTTTTTATAAGCTATTTTCTGAATGTGGTTCTTGTGTGAGCATTGCTCGGGTCCCTGAGGACCTTGGGAACTTTGACACATTGGAAGCCTGATTTTATGTGCTATGGATGGATTTATTATGCCCCAGAGTTGTTATGTTTGAAGTCCTGGTTGTTAGGTTCAGATTGGGCCTATAAAGGCTCCCTATAGTGTAATTGTTACTGTTATGTAATTCATTCAATATCTGGGCTGTAATAATCTCTGTAATAACAGATTTGGGGTTTATTAGTAAAAGCTGGGGGGGCTTTCCTATATCTTTGTTAAAATTGAGTAGAAATCCTGCCTATAGGTTTAATTATGTTGATTGAATCATGTGAGTACTATACTTGTTTAGAGATCCTGCCTTTAGGATTTTTCCTGATTGTTTTTATTCTGTTTTTACATCTGCATACTAGAGATTCTGCTTATAGGCTTTTCCGTTGATTATGCATTAGAAATCATGTTCATAGGATCTACACATATTTTCAACCCAATGTGCATTAGTGACCATGTCTATAGGATCCTGTTTGTTTGAAATAATAACCTTTCCTGGCAATCTGCTTAATTTCTGCCCCCATACGGTTAATAGATACCATGCCTATAGGAATAAAAAAATCAGTTTCAACCTAGAAATCATGCCTATAGGATTTAAAACTAATAGATATCATGCATATAGGGTGAAATCAGTTCTCAATTAGAAATCATGCCTATAGGGGTTTAAATCAAGTCAGCAATTAGAAATCATGCCTATAGGGTTTTAAATCAATTCAGCAATTAGAAAGCATGCATATAGGATTTAAAAGGAATAACAACCTGTCTTTATGAGTTAAAATCAGTATTACACTTAGAAACTATGTTTATAGGTTTGTAATTAATAAACTCGTAGAAAGCATGCCTATAGGATCTTGTTAATCAGTTTTGAATTCGACCAATTCCGGCCATCACTTAGGCAATCTGTAGGACTTATTAATGATTCTGGGCTTAAATTATGCCATATTACCTGCTTGGAATGCCAGATTCCCGCTGAATAAAATCAGTAGGCAAACAAATAGGTCACAGT
Organism: Nicotiana paniculata; assembly: GCA_005239505.1. Taxonomy (NCBI): domain Eukaryota; kingdom Viridiplantae; phylum Streptophyta; class Magnoliopsida; order Solanales; family Solanaceae; genus Nicotiana; species Nicotiana paniculata. Next base: position 41,575 of record ML311536.1, on the reverse strand, counting down.
GCTCACCTTAATAAAACTGCCTTTATACTCTGTTTCTGTTCATATAGATATTCTGCCTATAGGATTCTAAAATTAACAAAGTTTGCTGATTCAATTGCGTGCATTTGTTGTTTACGTGTCAATATGAGCCCATACTTATTCCTTATCTGAAAGTCCTATTTGTTATTGTTTGCCGCCTACATTTCACATTTTTAATATAGGTTGGTCTATAACTATCCCAAATAGAGGTCCTAATGCCTCCAAGGCCATAGGTAAGGGATGGGTAGTGCACGCATAAGGAACGAGCTAGAAACTGATAGAACGCTTAAGTAACAACTTAAAGATAGTAATTGGGTAGTAAGGAGATGATATCCCATGCGTTAATACTATGAGTGACACCCCAACTTAAGGGAGTCACAAAGTATTGTGTGGAATGATCTTATAGGCTAAAAAACTTAGGACCCCCATATACTCCTGTTTAGAATAAATTGGATATCGCATTTGGTCAAATTGTTTTTCTTCTCTTTTTTTAGACTAATTCGCCTAATTTAAGTTCGGCCGGGACCCACCGTTGTGGACCTCGAGGGGTGCCTAACACCTTCCCCTCAAGGTAATTTGAGCCCTTACCCGATATCTAGTGATGTAAACTGGTTCAATGAGCTAATTTCTCTAGGTTCCCTAACGCACCTTAATCCGTTAGGTGGCGACTCTCTCAATTCCTTACCCTCTCAAAAGGAGTTGTCCCAAAAAATGTCGAAACCAGATTTCGCGAGAAAAAGGGGGCGCAATAGCATCTTTCGTGGATATTATGAACCGAGTCTTCAAGCCGTTTCTTGACTCCTTTGTGATAGTTTCATTGACGACATTCTTGTATATTCACGTAGTCAAGAGGATCATGTCGATCACCTCAAGGCAGTGCTTCAAACTCTTCATTAGCACCAGTTGTATGCGAAGTTTTCGAAATGTGAATTTTGGCTTGAATCTGTTACATTCCTGGGTCATGTCATCTCCAAGGAAGGAATAAAGGTTGATCCTCAAAAGATTGCAGTAGTGAAGAATTGGCCTAGACCTACAACTCCAATGGATATTCACAATTTATTGGGCTTAGCTGGGTATTATAGGAAGTTTGTGGAGGGGTTCTTTACTCTTGCCTCTCCGTTGACTAAATTGATGCAGAAAGCGGTTAAGTTCCAATGGTGTGATGCTTGTGAAAGGAGCTTCCAGGAGTTGAAATCAAGGTTGGATACAGCACCGGTGTTGACTCTACCAGAAGGTGCATGTGGGTTCGTGGTATATTGTGATGCTTCGAGGATCGGTCTTGGGTGTGTGTTGATGCAACATGGAAAGGTTATAGCTTATGCTTCAAGACAACTTAAGAATCATGAAAAAAACTATCCAACACATGACTTAGAGCTTGCGGCGGTGGTATTTGCATTAAATATTTGGCGTCATTGGGGTCCATGTAGATGTGTTCACGGACCACAAGTTTCACGACCCAAACTGGAGGATCATGACTAGCACCCGGGCCATACTTGCCGAGCACCAACGTACATTTTATCTAACCTTTTTATCTTTAAGGGATAACGAGATCAATATAAATGGTAAATAGGCATCATGAACATACATCACATGGTATGACAAGATTGCTAAGAAACTACATAAAAGGTACGAGCTACAACGCTGCCATGAAAGACTATACAACAAAAATTAGCCAACAAGGCATACCAAACTATATATGAGTCGACACAAGTATATGAGCCTCTAAAGAAGCATAAATAATGCAACATAGCCGGAACAAGGCCCCGACATACCCATAATATCTATAACAAAAATGCATACCAAGACCATGTCAAGTGGAGAAGGGATCTCGCCTATAACTGCTGAACTGGAAAGCCTATTGTGGTGGGGGAGCTTTGTCTACCTGTCTATCAGGACCTGCAGCACGACATGCAGCGTCCACAAATAAAAGGACGTCAGTACGAATAAAGTACTGAGTATGTAAGGCAGGAAAGCATAAATAAGAACAGTAATGTAAAGAGAGATGTAGGAGATACAACCTGTAGCATATGAGTGCCTCTAAGAGACATTAACATGAAATGCATGATACATATATACACATAATCTTTTTAAACATCTGCCTCTGTAGGCATCATCATCATCATAGAACATTCACCTTTGTGGGCATCATCATCATAATATCATACCCGGCTTCAAAGAGGACTCGGTAAACCCAACTGATCAGTGGTTGCACAATAGGTGCCATACCCGACCGACTATAGCGCGAGGTAGAGTAAAATAGATACATATATATAATGCATGCAGGACTCATTAGAATCATGTTCTGAACATTTGAGCGACATAAGGTCAATATTCTCCCTACACATCATTAGGGATAACTCTTCATCGAGAATCTTATAAGAATCAGGAAGTACCAACAACATTGATAACATAAAAATAAGAAAAGCAACCTTAACATCAATTGTTCCATAAGAAGGGAAATAATGTAAGTACTGATAGCTTCTAAGAGTAGAGTATCTTTGGAAGCTCGTTCATTGCATTATGTACAATCGGAGTCGTGAAAAAAAAGGAAAGGGATAGCCTCACATACCTTGTATATACTGCCCCAACCTAAAGCTACACAAATGTCACAACTCCTTAATCTACAATAAGAGAAACGACACTATCGTTATCGTTTAAGCGTCATAACTATTATGTATCGACCGCAACCTATTTTACGATGAAACGGACAACACCTACCTTATTTATATGACTTAACACAAGTCAAAAAAATCACCAAAAATCCCAAACAACATCAATAATAATTATATTGAGCCACCCAAAACAGTCCATACACAACCTAATCACTTCACACATAAGACGACCACCGTAGTCGTGTCAAACGACCCGGAAATGTTACAACGAACGACCAGATCACAACCCTACATATATATGGTGTTTATACACACCCTTCCTCCTCCAAAACTCCACAAAAAGTAGTAAAACACGCATCCCAACAACAACACAAACAGTCCGCTACAAGTCAAATAACTCGAACTCCCGGCTTCCGATCACCGTCCCGTGAGTTCTAACTATTAGGAGACATATTTATCAACCTTCCTTGATATTTAGACACTTAATTACAGATATTAGACGTTTCTTAACTAGGAATTACCTTCCAAAACTCTAACTACAAAGAAAAAGGAGAGGTGGTATAATGACACTTACGTCGTAGGGATCGTTTTGATGTTATTGCTTCTCGATTTCATGCCAGGAATGATAATCTTCTTTGAAACCCTAGAAGATAGCTTGAGGTTATGTTTATGGGTGTTCTATGGTATTTTTATTCTGAATAATGAAGAGAAAGCCGACCTAAGGTTTATATATATCAAGTTTGGAAAAGTCAAAGAGGTGCTAGCTTGGCACCCTAGGATTGGTCCATCTTCCGACGCTTATATATTTTTATCCTGATGTCGTATGAACGAACGGTTAAGAGAGTTGGAAACGAAATTCCAATAAATTCAATTTGGTATATTATATGTCCCAATAAGACCTCATATAGCACATGAAATGTATTTCTCAAAAAGCTCTAGTGATCCACCTACTTGTCACTTATGATGTCTGCGCAGTCTCCCGAAACTGCAAATATCTCTCTACTACTACGTTGTATCGATGAACGGTTTAATAAATTGAAAACTATACTCATATATGTTAAATTTGGTTGGTAGATCATATAATAATTTTAAGTATATTGGGAGAAAAGCTTAGTTACATTTGACCTAAATTTAAGCACATTATGAGTGTAACTTGTGAAGACCTTTGCCGAATTTTGTTCCATAACTTGCTTGACTTCAAAATGTAGAACACAACTATCATACGATAAAAATTAACTCATATCATAACCTCCTTATCATGTAATTAACCATAGTCTCATCCTAAAGTACATGTTATAATATTCCAAACTCGTCGACTTTCGACGAAACTTATTTTCTTCAATTGGTTTAGCTTCTAAGATTTCCAACCCTCTTGGTACTCGTTATTCATGATCTTAAATATTTGTAACCTCTTATGTAACATGATTAACTTACTTTATATTCCATCAAATATAATCTTATTTCTGAGCTTACATCAATTGACTTACGATGTACTCTCACGTACGAAAACATGGGGTGTAACAACAAGAGACTTCAATATATTTTCAAACAGAAGGAATTGAATTTGAGGCAGAGAAGGTGGCTTGAGTTTCTCAAGGATTACGACATTGATATTTTATATAATCCGGGGAAGGCTAATGATGTGGCAGATGCTCTTCGCTGGAAATCTATGAGTAGCTTGGATAACTTGAAGGCATGTCAAAGGCCGTTGGCCAGGGAGGTTCACCAGTTGGCTAGTTTGGGAGTTCGTCTTGCAGACTCTAATGAAGGAGGAGTAATTGTGCATAATAGGGAAGAATCATCGATTGTGGCGGAAGTCAAGGAGAAGCAATACAATGATCCGGCGTTGGTTCAGCTGAAGTAGGGGATTCATGAACATAAGACCACGACTTTTTCTCTTATCATGGGTGATGGTACATTACGGTACCAAAGGTGACTATGTGTTCCAAACGTAGATGGTCTTTGGGAAAGAATCATGGTAGAATATCATACTTCTAGATATTCCGTGCACCCAGGTTCTACGAAAACGTATCATGATCTCAAGGAAATTTATTGGTGGAATGGAATGAAGAGGGGTGTGGCAGACTTTGTGGCAAAATGTCCAAACTATCAGCAAGTGAAGGCCGAGCATCATAGGCCCGGTGGGTTGGCGCAGCATATAGAAATCCTAATATGGAAGTGAGAAATGATCAATATGGATTTTGTGGTAGGGTTACCGCGCACTCCGCACAAGGTCGACTCAATTTGGGTGATCGTGGATCGGGTCACGAAATCAGAACACTTCTTGCCAGTTAAATCTACCGACACAGCGGAACAATATGCTCAGTTGTATATCAAGGAAATAGTAAGGCTCCATGGTACTCCAGTATCAATCGTTTCAGATTGAGGGGCTCAGTTCATGGTCAATTTTTGGAGGAAATTTCAACAAGGGTTGGGTACTCAAGTGAATCTTAGCACAACCTTCCATCCACAGACCGACTGGCAAGCAGAGCGGACTATTCAGACGCTTGGGGACATGTTGCGTGCTTATGTTATTGACTTCAAGGGTAGTTGGGATGATCATTTTCCGCTCATAGAATTTTCTTATAACAACATCTTCCATGCCAGTATTCAGATGGCGCCGTTCGAGGCATTGTATCGTCAGAGATGTCGATCGCTGATTGGATGGTTCTAGGTTGGGGAAGCTGAATTGATAGGTCCAGAATTTGTGCATCAGGCTATGGAGAAGTTTAAGGTCATAAAGGATCGGTTGAAAACTGCTCAGAGTCATCAGAAGCCCTATTCAGATGTTCGTCGCAGAGACTTGGAATTCAAAGAAGATGATTGGGTATTCTTGAAGGTTTCCCCTATGAAGCGTATTATGCAGTTTGGAAAGAAAGGGAAATTGAGTCCGAGGTATGTCGGGTCGTACAAAATCATTCAAAGGATCGACCAGGTGGCATACAAGCTTGAGCTACCACCCGAGATGTCATTAGTACACCCGGTATTTCATGTGTCTATCCTAAAAAAGGTAGTGGGAGATCCATTGGCTATTGTGCCAGTTGGGACCGTTGAGGTTAATGAAGAACTTTAATATGAAGAACTTCCCATTTCCATCCTTGATTGGCAAGTCCGAAAGTTGAGAAACAAAGAAATAGCCTCCGCTAAAGAACTATGGCAAAACCAGCAGGTTGAAGAATATGTTGGAAGCCGAGAAAGAAAGAAAAAGAAGTACCTTCATTTGTTTGAATAGCCATGTAATAGTTTCTATGAAGTTACTACCTACAAAACATTGTATCAATTTTTCAATTAATGCAAAGGTGTTCATTTGAGTCGTATATGTTGCTTATGAGGCCACGGTTGGTATTGATGTAAGTTTTTTACATCGTTGGCTTGTGCATATATTGTAAGATGTATTTCTGGGGATTTCTGACAGGTGGATAGGCCTAGTTACAAAGGAAGCTCTGGCGAAATGTTTTTGAAAAATCTAGCAAAATAGTTAAATTCGGGGCTGCTGACGTATGGTATGAAAACCAAGCAGCATAAGTTGCTAATTGTGGACCTTAATCCTCATTCGAGGACGAATGATCTTAAGTGGGTGAGGATGTAAGGCCCCATAAAATTTTTACCTAAAAACCCGGAATTTCGTGGTGCAAATTAGATTTATGTGTTATAATAGTAAAATTCTTCTGAGTTAATGCCTTTTGGATTGAACAGTACACTATTGAGTTAAAGGAAAATGTTTTGCAGAAGAGTGCGTTTCTGCGGCCCATTATGCGGCCGCATAATCACTCTACGGACCGCATTTTGGCCGCAGAGTGAGGCAGTCAATTTAGCAAATTTTAAGGTCAGTTTCGCGGCCAATTATGCGACTGCATAACCATTTTGCGGGTCACATATTGGTAGCATAATTGTCCTTGGGATTTTGCAAAGGGAGGTTCTACGGAGCATTATGCGACCGCAGAACAGGTCTACGAACCACATATTGGTCGCAGACCGGGGCAGAAAATTCAAGCCCCTGAGGGCCACTTTTGCGGTCATTTTGCGAACCGCATAGCCATTATGTGGTCGCATATGCGACCGCAGATCCGTGTCGGGGCTCCAAAGTTCTAAATTTTAAACCCGATCCCATGTCGTTAAAACATATGTTATGGTTCATTTTGAGCATATTTCTGATGCTTTAGAGTGAGAGAGTGATATCCATCTAATTATTCCTCAATTCTTGCATAAAACCTTGAATATTGTCATGTGAAGTTCACTAAGTCTTCTCCATAAAGGTAAGAATCTATGCCCCAATTCATAATTTCGAAATTTCTACTAAAATGGGTAATTAGCAAGATACTTCATGGGCTTGAGGTTTGTTTTCTTTGCATGAATGGGTGGTGAAGGAACATAGGATGAAAGTGAGCTAAAAATGGTAAAGGATGGGGCTATGGGTTTATTGAATCTTCCACAAAAGATCTTTAAAACATAATGCACACCTAGTGTTTGATAATGTGCTCAAATGGGCTAAAGTATTGATCATCCTTCTAATTCTTGAATCAACTTGTGACATTCCTAAAATAGATTGAAGGTGCTAAGGATTCCACAATTTATTGTAGAACGTAAGGAAAGCTCCATTAAGGTATGTATGGCTAAACCTCCTTCTCCTTTGAATCGAAACCCTGATATTCGTGAAATTGGTGTAAGTCCCCAACTGCTCCTACTAGAATTGACTATCCCAAATGTGCTGTGTTAAATGATATGTGTTTGATAATTGTACTAAATGTTTTTATGCCATCTTGCCTTCGAGGATATGTGAAAAAATGTGGATTATGTGCTAATAAAGGCTAAGACATCATGTCAAAATCCGGATAAAGATTATTATGCCAATTTGTATAAGAGACCGCATGTGCTAGGATCTTTCCGAGTCTTTCCCTTATGTGTACAAATGTCTTACATGATAAGTCTTATTGATGTCGATGATAATGTTAGTGAATGTGTAAAAAGGGGAAACTTGAAAATGTAAAATACGGCCAAGAGCCAAGAATGACTTAATAAATGAGCCCCCTCGTGCAAATGTATCGAAAGATGGGAAGGAAATGTAAAGTGAGATGATTGATTGAAAGGATAATGTCTCAATTGAGATGGCCTAGCCGATCGGACCATGATCGGACGCCATGACACACACATGATGGTAATTGTTCTAGAATTGATGATTGAAAATGTGGATATGGTTGATATCTCAATTGAGATGACCTAGCCAATCGAGTCGAGATCGGACTCCGTGAAAGAACATGGTGGTATTGTGGATTGTGGAACATGGCATTAAAGATCACCAAATTAATGAGATTGAATTTGATTAAGAACTTATGTGAACCTTACTCGATGTTTTAGTATTGTTTGAAGCTCCTACTGATCTCCCGGCTGATTTTCCCTTGTAATTATTGTTCATTCTATTGATGGTATTTAGTTGTACATACTAGTACTATTCGACAGTACTAATGTCCCTTTTGCCGGGGGCTCTACATCTTTGAATGGTTGTAGGTGGTTCCATAGCAAACAGTCCCAGTCGCAGCTAGTGGTGCATCCTCTTCTCATTAGTCTTGGTGAGCCTCCTTGCATTTCGGGGCCGTACATCTTTTGTTGCCTATATATTGTATTTGAGGTATAGTCGGGGCCTTGTTGCCGGCGCTTTTGATGTACTCTTTTGTATCTATTTAGAGTCTGTGTAGGCACGATGTGGGTTGTATATGGGTATTATAAAGGTCAACTGATTATGTGTATTTTGAACCCTTTTTCCACTAAATTGTAAAGTGCATGTATTTTAGGGAACTTAACTATGGTGTAACAAAAGGTAGGTAAAATGAACTTGTAATGTTTACATTTATGATCTTCCCACTGTTTAACTAATGGTATCATATCTCCTTTTTGATCATAAATGAGTCGGGTAGGAAATGTCTAACAGGATTGCTCGACCAGGTTCACTCGGTTAAGCGCCGGTCGCGCTCCCCGAGATTGGGGCGTGATAGCCTTCAGATTTTCAATGCATGAACAATGGCTACCGACTCTGAATCATGAACGGGGTAGTTCTTCTCATGGGTATTCAAAAGCATAAGCAATTAACCTGCCCTCCTTCATCAATACACACCAAATACTAATCTGAGAAGCATCACAATAAACCGCATATGAAATATATGTTGAAGGGAAAACTAGAACTGGAGTTGTGGTCAAGGCGGTCTTGAGCTTTTGAAAGCTCTCCTCACACTCATCCGACCACCTGAAGAGGGCACCCTTCTAGGTCAATCTAGCCAAATGTTCAGCAATGGACGAGAACTTCTCCACAAAATGATGATAATATCCGGCCAACCCAAGAAAAATCCAGATCTTAGTAGCTGAAGACGGTTTGGGCCAACTCTGAACTGCCTCAATCTTCTTCAGATCTACCTTAATCCCCTCACTGGACACCACGTGCCCCAAGAACGCCACAGAATCAAGCCAAAACACACTTGGAGAATTTAGCATAAAGCTTCTTTTCCCTTAATGTCTGGAGTACAATCCTTAGATGTTGCTCATGCTCCTCCTGGATGTGGGAATACACCAGGATATCATCAATAAATACTATGAGAAACAAATCAAGATATGGCTGGAATACATTGTTCATCAAATGTATAAATGTTGTTGGGCATTGGCCAGCCCGAATGACATCACAAGAAACTCGTAGTGACCATAGCGGGTCCTGAATGCCGTCTTCAGAATATCAAAATCCCGAATCTTAAAATGGTGATACCCAGACCTCAAATCAACCTTTGCAAGCACTCTAGACCTGAAGCTGATCAAATAAGTCATCAATGCATGTTAAATTATACTTGTTCTTAATTGTAACTTCGTTCAACTATCTATAATCAATGCACATCCGCATAGTACCATATTTTTTCTTCACAAATAGAACCGGAGCACCCCAAGGCGACACACTAGACCTTATAAATCCCTTATCAAGTAGCTCCTGAAATTGTTCCTTTAACTCCTCCAACTTTGTTGGTGCCATACGATACGGTGAAATAGAGATGGGCTAAGTGCCCGACACCAGATCAATACCAAAATCAATGTCCCTATCAGTTGGCATGCCCGACAAGTCTGCAGGAAACACATCTGGAAAGTCTCACACTATCGGAATAAACTCAATGGTAGGAGTATCAGCACAAACATCCTTCACAAAGGCTAAATATGCCATACATCTCTTCCTAACCATCCGTTGAGCCTTCAAATATGAAATCACTTTACTGGAAACCTAGTCCAGAGAACCCCTCAACTCAACCTTAGGCAATCTCGGCATCGCCAACATCACAGTCTTAGTGCACGATCCAGAATAGCATGACATACTGACAACCAATCCATGCCTAATATCACGTCAAAATCAACCATGCTAAGCCTTAAAAAATCAACTATTGCCTCTAATACACCAATAGTAACTACACACAATCGATACACACGGTCCACAATAATAGAATCACCCACCAATGTAGATACATGAACAGGCATAACTAAAGAACCACGGGGCATATCCAAACAATGAGCAAACTATAATGACACGTATGAATAAGTGGAACCAGGATCGAATAATACTGAAGCATCTATGTGGCATACTTAAACAATACATGTGATCAAGGCATCGGAGGCAATTGCCTCTTGTCTGACTAGAAATGCGTTGCAACGGGCCTGATCAACCTCCCCCTCTGGGTGGCCTCGAGCTGACTAAAACCAACCCCAAGCTTGTTGTGGAGGTGGTGTAGCTGCTGGTGCTAGAAGCATAGGGTGAGAACTATAATGTAGAAGCCTACCTAATAGTCTGGGCAATCCCTCTTAAGATGACTCAATTCCTCACACTCGAAACAACATATCCTCTGACAGAGCTGCTGCCCCTGATCGTCTGAATAGCTGCCCAAAGAACCCTGTGCATATGAAGCATAATAAGAACTCTATGCTGGCAATGTACTAAATGATGACTGAATTGGGCATGTACTGTAGGAATTGTGGCTAATTGAAGAACCACGAGGAACATGGCGAGCTGCTGGATTAGGTCTAGAAGAACGACCCCCGCTGTCATAGAACTGGACTCAATATGAGGCACTGTTGAAACGACCTAAACTACCAGAGGCCTCCCACTCTTCATGCTCCTGCCTGCGAACTACCTCTAAGCATCTAGCAATATCGACCACCTGGTCAAACCTCGCACCCGTCACAACCTCACGAGCCATAATGAATCGTAATCCATAGTTGAGGCCATCAATAAACCTCCTAATATTCTCCCTCTCAGTGGGAACCAACCATATCACATGATGAGCCAACTCTGAAACCTTATCTCATACCGAGTCATTATCATACCCTCCTGGCATAGCTACTTAAACTGCCTAAGCAACTCCTCTCTATGAGTCTGTGGGACAAACTTCTCTAAGAAAATAACTGAGAACTCATGCCATGTAGTGGCGCTGCATCATATGTCCTGCTCAACTCATAAGCATGCCACCATCCGTAAACTTCCCTGTCAGCTTAAAAGTAGTGAATGAAACCCCACTAGTGTCTAAATTACCCATTGTGCAAAGAATCTACTAACACCGGTCAATAAAATCCAAAGCATCCTCCAACTCCGCCCCACTATACTCTGGAGTCTTAAGCCTACCAAACCGTTCCATTCTCTTTTGTTCCTCATCACTCATATGTGGGCCGACCTGGGCTCGAGCAACAGCAACCAGTTGGGCTGGTAGTACCCCCGGTGTCTAGAGTCCCTAAGCTACTTGCTCTGGAGTACGGGTGACATGAGTCTGAGAACCTCCTCTGGATTGTGAAGTGGCTGGTGCATCTAGAACTGAGACTTCTTAGTCAAGACTTGTGCACACAGTCAAAATATGGACTAAGGCTAGGAATTATAATCGGCACTTCTGGTGCCTGATCTGTCCCCACAGGCTCAATCACATCTGGTACCTGCTCCTGAGCTAGAGCAACTGGTGGCTCCACATGTGCTGCTCTGGATGTAGTACGAGCCACACCTCGACCTCTGCCGTGGCCCTAGCTAGTGGTACTAGTGGTCGTCCGCCTGATTCTATCGCACGTGTCATCACCATCTGTGGGATAATAGAAGAGTCAATTTCAAATTTCCAAAATAACAAATTTGCACGACAAGAATACAAGAAAGTGAAGTTTCGTAACAGTTTGGTAGCTCTCGAAGATAAGTACATACATCTCCGTACCGATTCGCAAGACTCTACTAAACTTGCTCATGACTCGTAATACCTATGAACCTAGGGCTTTGATACCAACTTGTCACGATCCAAAATTCCAACCCGTCGTGATGGATCCTAACACACATGCTAGGCAAGACGAAACATAACAATAACAAAAATAGAACAACAGAACCTATAGAAGTAGCATAAGTCTGAATATCTCAATACAACCAAATACTGCTAATACAAGGTAAATCCCCCAGAAATCGATAAATACAGATTCATGAGCTCTACAACGGAATACAAGTCTGAAACTGAATAATAATAACAATGTCTGAACTGTAACAATAGTATGTAAGGAAAAGACAAGTCAAAACTGCAACCAAGGATGCAGCTCTACATCGCCTCTCGAAGATAGCCACAAAAGTAAGCCCACTGCTGATAACTGGTCCCCACACCTGTATATACACAATTAAGTGCAAAGTGTAGTATGAGTATAACCAACCCATTGTACTCAATAAGTATCAAAACTAATATCGATGAGGTGAAAGAAACAAGAATTATAAATAATACATGCTATAACATGTACAGTTTCATAGAATCCAACAAGTACAGAACAGTAATGTGAACATGTATAAGATACTAAGAGGACTATATGTGTGTGTATATAGTTACTCAAGTCTCTACTCAATCATGGGTACAACATATAATATGATATGCAAATCATCAGATAATAAACTATGGAAATTGCAAGTAAAAATGAAATGCAATTCCAAGATAATACTGGCTAGACTTTCCTCAACCTTCTTTATCCGTACCAAATAACTGATCATTTTTTCCTCAATAACTGCGTGTACAACATTAAGAGAGAAGATGGATCCATATCCACATGCTGCACGAACAACTCATGTTCTGCATGAACAACTCACGTGCTAACAGAATCAACCGCACATACAACTCACATGTTGCACGGACAACTCACGTTCTAAAATATCAATAACTAGATCCGAATGGATAACTCACGTGTTGCACGACAACTCACGTGTCAATAATCACAATCCACTCAGCATGATCACAAGCTACCAGTCCAGCTCATAACACAGAGAAAGCAAATATGTGGGAATATATGTACATGATCAATGATTATCATACTCCTAGACTGGTATAAATAAAATGCTATAGTGTAGGAATGTGAAATGTGCTATCACATCTAGAACAGATAATTTCCATCAAGAATTAGTAGTTTATCAGGTTCGAACGGAAAAATAACCTCAACGAAATCTCAAATATGGTACAAATAGCTCATTGACGGGTACAAATAGGATAAACATCTCAACTTGAAGACTAAAATTCATTACAAGGCATGACATAGCCTAAGAACTACCCCGAGTATGGAAAGAGAACCCCGATGCATGCATATGGGCTCATACCCCACACATGTGCACCACCCATAGCACGTGGCTATCACAAATATTTCACGCGCATTTTAACCTACAGAAGGCTTGAATCTATCCAAAATAGTAATACTATCCATAAAAGCTATAGGAAGTATTTTAAAAGAAAAAGCTAAGATCTTTAACCATAATTAAAAGTCAACCCAAAAAGTCAATCTCGGGCCCATACCTCTAAACCCGACAAAGATTCACAAATTCTGAACACCCATTCAATTACGAGTCCAACCATACCAAAATCATCCAATTTCGACCTCAAATCGACCTTCAAACCCCTAGTTTTTTGTCACGACCCAAAAACCAACCGTCATGATAACGCCTATCGTGGAACTAGGCAAGCCACTACTCAACATATCAACATAGTAAAAACTTTGAAAATAAAGACAGATGCAATAATATTGAAGAAAGCCTTTTTGAAATAGAAATAATCCAAAATACGATACAATCTATCCCAAAATTGGGGTGTCGTAGAGTACATGATCATCTATACCGGAATACAGTCCACTATAATATCTAGGGAATAAAACTGAAGTACAGATAAAGATAAAGAGGGAGATTTAAGGCCTACGAACGCCATGCAGCTACCTCCATAGTCTCCAAATTCTGACACCTCGATCAGCAGTCGTCGTAACCCGAAGCACCTGGATCTGCACACGAGGTGCAGGGTGTAATGTGAATACAACCAAATCAGTAAGTAACAAGTCAAACCTTTGGACTGAAAGGTAGTGATGAACTCAACCGGTACAGTTAAAAATAGAAATAACAGTGCAGAAATGTAGGCATGCTTTCAAGGTAAATATATAGTTCAAAAAGGTAAAATAGATCAAATCTGAACAATGTAAAGGATATAACTCTTCTACTTCTACATGCAAATGCAATTCTGTATGTGATGCACCATGTTGACAACTTCATGTGCTCACGCTCTCATATACTCAATCACTCAGTACTGTATATAGCCCATACGGCCCATGGAAGATCCATCCCATAATATATACATCACTGACCATCAGTCACCCAGTACCGAGGAGGGACAATCTAGCCTGTGGAGAAGATCCATCTCCAGGTATATCATGCTACGGACAATATCCATGTCCAGGGAAGATCCATCCCTCACTAATATCAACTGTGCTCACTGGGGTGTGTACAGACTCCGGAGGGGCTCATTTAGCCTAACCACTATCATAAATCAATATAATAAATGTGGCGTCAGCCCGATACCATAACTGTCACTCATAATTAGGCTCTCGGGCTCACTCAATCATCAATCTCTCCAGTCTCACTCACGGGCTCACTATGTCATGAAATTAGCCCGAAAATAATGATATGATGTATCAATAAATAATAGCAGAGACTGGGATATTATATGAGATGCATAGATATGACTAGTATGAAATGTCAATGAAATCAGTAAGATGACAGCAAGAAACTACTACTATGGGTCCCAACAATACCGACATAAAGCCTAAACATGATATCTAGCATGATCGACAGCTCAATTACTTTATCGCATGATGAAAACACAGATATCAATAAGATAGAACCACTATACAGTGCCATGGAATCGACCAGTTCAAAATTTTCATGGTGCACGCCCGTCACTTGGCGTGTGCATCACCTCAATACCAATCACATAATACATAACTCGGGGTTTCGAACCCTCAGAACCAAGTTTAAAAGTGTTACTTACCTCTATCCGGTCAAAACTCTACTCCAAAATGACGTTGCCTCTCAAATCGGTCTCCAAAGGTCAAGTATGTGGCCATAAGCAGTTAAATACTTAATATAGTCTAAAGCGATCAATTCCACAAGAAAAATACTAAATTATAGCAAAATATCTGAAATCGGCTCAACCCGGCCCCCGAGCCCACGTCTCGAAATCCGACAAAAGTCGCAAATCTCAAAAGCCCATTTACTCACGAGTCTAACCATATCAAATTTACTGAAATCCGATAACAAAATCCCATTCAAAACCTAAACAATCTAACTCAAGAACTCTTCCTCTTTTTCCCCAATTTTCCACCCCAAGTCACAAATTAGAGGATGAAATTAAAGGAATAATCATGGAATTTATCTAAAACTAAATAAGAATCACTTACCCCAATCAAATCCTTAGAAATACCTTCAAGAATCACCCAAATCCGTGGTTTAGCTCAAATTATGAAAAATGGGTTCAAACCCTCATTTTAGAAATTTAACAATGCTGCCCAGATATTCCTTCATTGCGAACGCGACCTTCCTCTCATTTTCGCGTAGACCAATCTTCCTGCCTCTCAATAACACTTCACAAACGCGACCACAACTTAGCGAACGGAAGCTTTGCCAACACCACTCTTCACGAACGCAACCCTTTCCCCGCGAACGCGTAGACCAAGGGTCTGGGGTCCCCAGCTATCTCAACATCTCTTTGCGAACGCGACACCTCTCATGCGTTCGCGATGCACACACATTCCACACCTTTGTGTTAGCGTCCTCCTCTTCGCGAACATGAAGAAATCTTCCCAGCTCACAAACACCTTTCGCGAACGAGAGGCTCCTCTCGTGAACGCGTAAGAGGAAACCAGAAGAAACACACCACCAGTTATCAGCCAACAACCTAACTCCAAAAATGATTCGTTAAACCTCCGAAACTCACCTGAGGCCCCCGGGACCTCAACCAAACATGTCATCAACTCCCAAAACGCGATACGAACTTAGCCGAATCCTCAAATTACCTCAAACAACATAAAAACCCGAATTACACATGGATTCAACCCTAATGAACTTTGAAATTTCCAAATTCTACAAACGATGTGAGACCTATCAAATCACGTCTGATTGACCTCAAAATTTCAACTTCCGAAAATTCAATCCGACCCCGATATCAAAAATTCCACTCTCGGTCGAACATTCCAAAATTCCAACTTTCGCTATTTCAAGCCTAATTCTACTACGGACCTCCAAATCACAATCCAGATGCACTCCTAAGTCCAAAATCATCTAACAGAGCTAACGGAACCATCAAAATTCAAATTCAGGATCATTTACAGATAAGTCTACATCCGATCAACATTTCCAATATAAGCTTTCAATTAAGAGACTAAGTGTCTCAATTCACTCTGAAATCACTCTAGACCCGAACCAACTAACCCGATAAGTCATATAACAGTTGTAAAACACAAAAGGAGAAGAAAATGTGGGAACGGGGCTACAACTCTTCATGGGTGACATCCGGGTAGGACCTGCTCTCCAACCATGAATGCAACATCGTGAACTTTCCTATCCGTATAAATTTTCTATCTGGACTAGGTTGTGCGAAGTCGATCTTGAATCACCTTAACCTTCTCCAGAGTATCCTGAACCAAGTTTGTACCCAATAACCTAGCCTCTCTCGGCTTGAACCAACCCACTGGAGACTGACATCGCCTCCCATACAGAGCCTCATATTGTGCCATCTGGATGCTCGACTAATAACCTTCCAGACCTTCAACTTTCCATCTTTGGCCAATTCAAGCCAAAATGACCTATGGACCTCCAAATCCAAATCTGGACTTACATTTAAGTCCAAAATTACCATAGGAAGCTATCGGAATCATCAAAACTCCATTCCGCAGTTGTTTACATAAAAATCAACATTCCGTCAACTCATTCAACTTAAGCTTCCAACCTTGGGACTAAGTGTCCTAATTCACTCCGAAATATCCCCGGAACCAAACCAACAACCTTGGGAAGTCACGTAACCACAAGTCAACATAGAATAAGCAATAAACAGGGGAACAGGGCTATAATACACAAAATGATCGCCCGATCGTTACATTTATACAAGTGTATTAAATATTTTCTAATTATTACTGATCTCGGCGATAACATTATGAAGCTCAGGCTTGTCTCTTCTTCAAATGTCCTTATTTACTCTATTTGCATTTTGTTAATTTATTTTATCGGATTGATTTAATCCACGTGTGTATAAATCACGTTACAAATTCAACTATATCATTTTACCAGTAATATATACATATACATATATATATATATACATATATATATATATATATATATATATATATATATATATATATATATATATATATATATATATATATATATATATATATATATATAAGGTGTACGCAATGTTTTTCATTCAATTCTATGGTCCAATATTATATATTAGCATAATATATAGCAAATTGTGTAGGTAAGCAATTATTGCGATTTAATCTGCATTTAATTTGTTATCACCAATATAGAGAATCTCCTTATTTTTTCCTCTTTATAGTACCAATCTTAATTTTGGTATAAATGAAATAGTGTGTAAAATTTTAGTTGCACACTTTTTAATATACTAGTTTCTCTGCATGTTCATTGCACGTGTAATGTAGATCTTTTTTTTACAAAATATATAATGCTAAAAATTGTAAGTGCATATTCAAAACACATAGTTTTGATTATATATTACAATTTAAATAGACCAGCTAGCATTCTCGTATAACCTCAGATCTTTTAAGAATAACTCAAAAGACATACTCTTCGACAACTCTAACTTCATTTTCTAGCCATCATTCTATCAATTAAATTTTGGTATATCTCCCTTTTAAAATCTAATTGCTCCAGCAGACAATATCGGAAATACCATTCTTTGATCTACTTTATCTTCTCTGTGTCATTCAACCACATAGAATTATCAATTGCACTTTAGCACAATTGTCTTTATAAAATTGATTATTTTTCTGAAATATTTAAGTCTTGCGATTTATTTTAATGTACATGTCACGCACAAAATTTTCAGCTTTATAATCTATACCTATAAGTAATATATAATTACACATCTAAGTGTTAGAGTCCAAATCTCATATGTAGATACGAAAGATTGAACTGCATACAACAACAACAACAACAACAACAACAACAACAACAAAGATTAAATTGCAGTAAGTGTAGCATGTGGGCCGGTCTGGGCCCTAAACAAGCCAAGTGGGCCGGTCCAAACGGTCCGGTCCCAAAATAAACGGGCCAAATGGTCCCGAACTAAACGGTCTTTATGTAAGAACCGTCCCGGGACCGGGCCCACGAACTCATGGTCCCGGGCTAAACGGGTCGGGCCCGCGGGCTAAGTAGGCTAAGTGGGCCCAACGGCTAAAATATTGATTTTATTTGGAATTGAAATTAGAGACAAAAAGATATTAAAAAAATATTTAAGGAAATGCCTTGTAAATTTTATTATAGAGTTGTGACCTAAACTTTTTAATTCAAATTTAAAGACAAAAATATTGTAAAGAGATATTCAAAGCAATGCCTTGTAATTTTATTTTATCATTAAAATAACATGGAAATATCTTTCTTAGTCTTCCTCCCCCCTATGAAATGAGCACAACAAGGTGCTAATACTACCATTGAGAAGAAAAAGAAGTTAATCAAGATGTGCCAAAATACAAGTTACATAAGACATACTAATTTTTGTTCGTATAAGTTACACAGTATCTCTTACAAACTTCGAAACTCTTTCAAGGTTCGGAGGAATTTCCGTTGGTGGTAGTAAAAAAGTAGCTTGGTCATCGCCGCTTCCATTGTCAGCGAAGCAGCATCCTCTGCAAGTTCAACTAGCATTTCTTCGTAAGCTTTGTCTTCCTCTGGTTGTGATTCAGCAAGTCCAAAATTTCTTCTTTCCAAACGGATCCAATCTCTGGAAAGTACTAATTTTTCCAAGCTCTCTCTCATAGACGCTCTATAATCACCGAGTTGAAGTCTTGTTTGACTGAAAGCGCTCTCTGATTCCACTGTTGAAGCTTGAATAGTTAAAATGTCTCAGGCCATCCTTGAAAGAATCGGAAAGTGTTTTTCTTAGTCTTTCCGCCATTGCAAAAGATTAAAGGAGACGTCGGAAGTCACTTCCTCAATTTTCTACGACAAATAAACTTCAAGCTCATTTAGTTGTGAAAAATCATTACTACTAGAACCTTGAATACCCCTAAACCCCGCCCAAGAACTAAGTGCTCTTACTCCCGCAATTCTGTTAGATGATTGGGAATCATAAGAATAAGGAGTTGGTAAATTTGGTCTAGCATGATTTAACGCAACTTGATAAGAATTATAAATAGTTTGATCATTTATTCTAATTGAGGCTATTGCTTCTGGACGTCCAGCCAACTCATCATCTTCAACTGCTAAACCATTATAAATAATTTCATACCAAAATTGAGGACCTCTTAATTTAATAGAAGGATTTAACAAAGCAGCAACACCATAAATAGGGGGAATAGGGAAAAAATATTTTTTAAACTTTTTTCTCATAGAATCATTAGCAAGTTTATAAATTTCCCCACCCTTTGAAAAATGAGTAAATAAATTTACAAATTCTGCATTATAAACTAAACGTTTAGAAATAGTAGGATAATATTGCCCAAAAAATTCATTTGTAGCATTATGAAATGTTTCTAAAAAATCAACAAGCATTTTAACATTAGCCCAATCCCCACTCGTAAGGTTCTCCTCATCATCACTTACATGTGCATTAAACATTGAGTTTATGGGGTTTCTATATTCATATGCAACAACCAAACTTTCATACATGTAATTTCATCTAGTTGGACAAGGTTTATGAACCTTTCTTTCTCTTAGGACACATTTATTGCATCTTTTAAAATGTTCTCTAAGTCTACTTCTACAGTTTGAATAAAAAAGCCAGTTAAGAGTCATTTTAACATTTTTAATTTGAATATTTAAAATTATCATACCATCACCCACAATTAAATGGTAAATATCAAATATATCTAACATGAAAAATATTACTAAATGCAGGATTTAGTGTAGTGGTAAGCAAGTCTATATTATTTGTGTTATTAGTAGCATTATCCATTAAAACTGCAATTATTTTATCAGTGATGCAAAAATATCTGCAAATATTTGTAGTTGTGCTAGCAATAAACTGTCCTGCGTGACGTGAATTAATTATTCTATAAGCAATTATGCGTTTTTGCATTATCCATTCCTCATCAATCCAGTGACTGGTAACAGTAAGATAATCACAATCATTGCCACTTCTACCAATATCAGTTGTAATAATAAGACAATAATTTATATGAGTAAATAAATAGCGCAAATATTGTTCATATTCATGCATATATTTATAAATATCGCTCTTTACGGTTGTGAGAGTAAAACCTTTATAAGTAGGATTAAAAACTTTTCTAATATAATGCACAAACGAAGGGTCAGAAGGAAAACTATAGGGTAAGCACATAACAGTTACCATTTTTATCAATTCTTCCCGATATTTTTTTGGATCAGAATATAAAATACCACCAGTAGCGGTGTTAATTCCCGGTTGAAATTGATTTGAACCGGTACTAGGGTCAGCCTGACTAGGACTAGGTATACTTATCCCCTTGGCCAAAGTTTTCAGACGTTCATATTTTATTCTATTTCGAGGGTATTGTTTTATGTGTCTAGACAAAGTTCTCGTCCCCCCCCCCCCCCCCCCCCCCCCGTCTCCCCGATCGAGAATAATTAAAAGATAACTCAGTACCATAAGTTTTACACTTGGCCTTATTTTGTGTAATTAGTTGAGTAAAAATAGCCAAATAGAAGATGTTTATGTCCGTTTTATAGGTTTTCTAGAAAAAGTAGGAGCAGTAACAGGAGTATCAGATGGGTCATCATTTGGATTAGCAGGGTTATCACTAGTTGGGTTAACATCAAGAGCAGGACTAGTGGGTGTATCATCATCCAGTTGAGTTTCATCAAGATCAATTTCCTCATCATCATTTTCATCAATAGTATTATAATTATTATAATAAAGAGAATTCATTAATTCACCGAGTGCAATATTATGGTAAAACCGACTATTGATAAATTGTAATAAACTATTATCGGTATCAAGAATATCAGGTGTAGGATGGATATGGGGTTTGGTTCGGGGAGCCAGGAGCAGGGGAAGAGGAACAACAATACCGCTAGATTCGCCACTCTTGGATTTTCCCTTATTCTGAGTTTTGGAAAAATAATTTTTTAAGAAGCCATCTTAATTAATCAAGTAATAGAAAATAAAAAAAAATAAACAAAAACTATAATTTTAAGACTTAAGAGTTAGAACGAGTTTATCGAATTGACGAACAACTTGTTTAAAATTGATTAACGTCGAAAACTTGAATACTTCAATTCACCAACTTCATAAGTTTTTCACAAATTTTAATAACCTCAATATTTTTGAAATATTTTTTGGAATAAAGTAAGCAATAGTAGCAAGTATAGGAGAACATTAGAGAGAGATTGTGATATATTGATATTGATTTTGTAAGATGAAAGAATGATGGGGTATTTATAGTTATAAATAGGGAAAACGTATAATTATAAATAAAAAATTGGGGTTAAAACAAAGTTGGGAGGTTAAATGGCTATTTTTAATTAGCCAACGGCTATTTTTTAAATCCCAACTGCTAATTTTTGAAACAACCAAATGGCTCTTTTTTTAAAAAAAATATTACTACTGGGACCGTTTGGCTCGCCAAGGGATCGGTCGATCCAGGCCCCTTGGCGGGCCAAACGGTCCCCGTCCTAATGGTTCAAAGCCAAGAACTGGCCCACGAGACCGGATCAAGCCCACATCTACCGGTCCTACAGGTCCTGGCCCGTTAAGCCCGTTTGAACCACGGTCCCCGATCGGCCCACATGCCACCCTTAAATTGCAGAATAAGTTTTTTTTGTCCGGTCATGAAAATTAGGTAATCAAATATACACCATGTACTATCCAAAATTATTTGATTTTTTATATTTTACTAAATTTTTAGAACTTGATATTTTCTTCACATTAAGCTGTCACGATCCAAATCCTAACATGTCGTGATGGCGCCTATCGATGGTACTAGGCAAGCCGACATTCCCAAATTACTCTCAATATTTAACAGAGGTTAAGTCAAGAGATTTAAACTAAGCAGAGTTTTCATAAACAGGGGTAAATTCCAAAACACAAGTGCGAAAAAATAGTTCCCAATATCGGGGTGTCACTAAGCCATGAGCATCTATACATAGTCCGTCTAGAAATGAAAAGACTATAACAATTTGAATCCAAAATACAATGAAAGACAGAATCACGAAAGGAGAAACAAGGACTGTGAACGCCAAGCAGCTACCTCGAAATCTCCAACAACTAGCTACGCGAGATATCAACACTCTCCGCATCCCGAAACTCCTGGATCTGCACACGAAGTGCAGGGTGTAGCATGAGTACAACCAACTCAGTAAGTAACAATAATAAATAAGGAACTGAAAGATAGTAATGAGCCACACAGTTGTAATTCATTTTCAGTAATCTCAACAAGGAAAGAAGACGTGCTTTCACCAAATCATTTATAATAGCCAAATAAAGTAAAAACCATATAAAAGTAACCTTCAGAAGTTTTTCTAAAAAAAGTGATGTATGACAACTATGTGCAACAACAAAATGTCATGTACAGCCTCTCAGGGCTACCATCACCCAGTCCTCCTAATCACTCCAAGCCTCACATTCACTCATTCCTTCACAGCCACTCATTCCTCACAGTCACTCAACACTCAGCACTCGGCACTCGCACTCAGTAGGTACTTGTGCTCACTGGGGGTGTATACAGACTCCGGAGGGGCTCCTTCAGCCCAAGCACTATAACAAGCCAATCATGGCATATATCAATGGAATATGTTACGGTGTACAGCTTGATCCCATAAATATCCTCACAATCAGGCCTCGGCCTCACTCAGTCATCAATCTCTCCAGTCCCTCGGGCTCTAAGAAATCAGGAAAACAACCCAAGTAGCAACAATATGATGTATCAATCAACAATAATATAGATTGAGATATGATATGCAAATAAAGACTGAGATTGAGTACAAATAACACACTAGAAGACCAATTTTGTGTATCATGGATGGACCACCTGTATACTTCAGACTTGATTTGCTTGAAGGCCTGGTTTCCAGGTTAATATTGGGCATATGAAGGCTCCCTATAGTATAATGAATTTTGTTGTGTAATTTATTCATTATTGGGCTGTAATAATGTAATAATCTCTGTAATAAACAGATCTGGGGTTATTAGTAAAAGTTGGGGGGTTTATATATCTTTGTTAAAAAACTCGGGTAGAAATCCTACATATAGGTCTATTGTGTTGGTTCCTCATGTGCGTGTTACTGTTCATTTAGAGATTCTTCCTATAGGATATTTTTCTGACTGTTTGTGACTCTAAATTTTCATATTTTCGGCATATTAGAGACACTACCTATAGGTATTTTGTTAATTCTGCATAAGAATCCATGTTCATAGGATCTACACATATTTCCAATATCAACGTGCATTAGTGATCATGTATATAGGATCATATTTGTATGAATTAATAAACTTTCCTAGTGACTTGTCTAAAACTCTGCCCACATGTGATTAATAGAATTCATGCCTATAGGGATTAAAAGTCAGTTTCAACACTTAGAAATCATGCCTATAGGAGTTAATTATTTCTGCAAATTAGAAAGGATGCCTATAGGATCTAAAGAGATAAAATCTGTTTTCATGAGTTAAAATCAGTAACTCGCTCAGAAACTTTGTTTTCATGAGTTAAAATCAGTAACTCGCTCAGAAATATGTTTTTATGAGTTAAAATCAGTAACTCGCTCAGAAACTATTATATAGGTCTATAATTAACAATTGTAGATGCCATGCTCATAGGATTCTGCTCCGGTTATCACTTAACAAACTTGTAGGGTTATTAAGAATTCAGGGTCTAAAAAATGTGATCCCTTGCTACCTGAAAATTTTCCCAGATTCAGATTTTAATCAAATCAGTAGGCAAGCCAGTAGGTCCCAATGCTCGTTTTAATAAACTGGTTTCTTATATTTTGTGTATGCCCATCTAGATATCCTACCTATAGGATCCTAAATTAATGAAATTTGTTGATTGAACTACGTGCATTTGTTGTTACTTGTGGAGGTTAACATGAGCCATTATTTGCTCCTTACATGATAGTCCTATCTGAATTTTGTTTTTCGCTAGATTTTTCTCATTTTAAGCAACATAGGTCAGTATAGAACTACCTTAAATAGAGGTCATAAACACCTCCAGGTTCATAGGTAAAGGACGGGTAGTGCACGCATAAGGCACGAGTTAGAAGCTACTAGAACGCTTAAGTAACAACTGAAAGATAGTAATTGGGCAGTAAAGAAATTGATGACCCGTGCGCTAATACTATGTGTAGCACCCCAACTTGGGGAAAGTTACCAAGTATTGCACGGAAATGATCCTATAGGCTAAAAAATTTAAGACCCCTTTTAATTTATGTTTTGAAATAATAGTTGTCTAAATTGCTTTATTTTCCTTTAAGAATAATTCGCTTAATTAAGTTCGGCCGGGACCCACCATTGTGGACCTTGAGGGGTACCTAACACCTTCCCTTCAAGGTAATTTCGAGCCCTTACCCGATCTCTGGTGATACAAACTAGTTTCATGAGTTAAATGCTCTAGGTGCCCTAACGGGCCTTAATCCGTTAGGTGGGGACTCTTCAAATCCCATACCACATCCCAAAAGGAAGGGAGTTGTCTCAGAAATGTCGAAACCCGATTTCGAGAGAAAAAAGGGGGCCCGACAGCAGGTGCAGGAGAATCATCGCACATGCGATCCTTTCTCACCTATCCCTTGGCCGCTTCTGCGACTCTTCCCTTGTTTTGCAGACTCGCACCTGCTGTGCCCACTCCGCAGGTGGGGTTACACCAGTAGCAACAACACTTCAGCTACTTCACCAACTCAAAACCAAGTCCGTTAATCACCCGAAATCAACCCAAGGACCCTGGTACCTCAACCAAACACACCAACAAATCCAAAATCACAATACGAACTTAGTCGAGCCCTCAAATCACCTCAAACAACATCAAACTCACGACTTACACACGGATTCAAGCCCAAAGAACTTTAAAATTTCCAAATTCCTCAAACAACGTCGAAACATATCGAATCACGTTTGATTGACCTCAAATTTCGCACACAAGTCATGAATGACACCCCAACCTTCCGGAAATCCAATCCGACTCCGATATCAAATTTTCCACTCCTGGTAAACTTCCAAAAATTCCAACTTTCTCCATTTCAAGCCTAATATACTATGGACCTCCAAATCACATTCCGGATGCGTTAACAAGTCCAAAATCACCTAAAGGAGCTAACGGGACCATCAAAATTAAAATTCGAGGTCGTTTACACATAAGTTGACATTCGGTCGACTTTTCCAACTTAAGCTTTCAATTAAGAGACTAAGTGTCTCAATTCACTCTGAATTCGCTAAGGACCCGGACCAACTAACCCGGTAAGTCATATAACAGTTGTAGGACACAAAAGGAGAAAAAAATGGGGGAACAGGGATACAACTCTCGAAACGACCGGCCGGGTCGTTACATCCTCCCTTTCTCAAACAAACGTCTGTCCTCGAACGAGTATAGAGACATACCTGGAGTTGTGAAAAGATGAGGATAATTGTTGTGCATATCATGCTCGATCTTCCAAGTCGCCTCCTCGACCGTCTGACCCCTCCATTGAACATTTATAGAAGCAATGTTATTTGACCTCATCTTTCGCACATGCTTGTCCAAAATAGCCACCGGATCCTCAACATAAGATAAATCCTTGTCCAACTAGACTGAGCTGAAATCCAACTTGTGAGACAGATCACCGTGATACTTTTGGAGCATAGAAACATGGAATACAGGATGAACTCCTGATAGACTGGGAGGCAAGGCAAGCTCATAAGAAAC
Source organism: Nicotiana paniculata (assembly GCA_005239505.1). Classification (NCBI taxonomy): domain Eukaryota; kingdom Viridiplantae; phylum Streptophyta; class Magnoliopsida; order Solanales; family Solanaceae; genus Nicotiana; species Nicotiana paniculata. The sequence goes on along the minus strand of ML311536.1, from coordinate 15,572 downwards.
CTCCCCAACACGTCGCAACACCTCAAATGGGCCAATAAACCTTGGGCTCAGCTTTCCCTTCTTTCCAAACCTCATAACACCCTTCATGGGTGACACCTGGAACAGGACCTGCTCTCTAACCATGAATGCAATGTCGCGAACCTTTTGATCTGTATAACTCTTCTGTCTGGGTTGGGCTGTGCGAATTCGATCCTCAATCACCTTAACCTTCTCCAAAGAATCCTGAACCAAGTTTGTACCAAATAACCTAGCCTCGCCCGGCTCGAACCAACCCACTGGAGAGAGACACCGCCTACCATACAGAGCCTCATATGGTGCCATCTAGATGCTCGACGGATAACTATTATTGTAAGAGAACTCCGCTAGTGGCAAGAACTGACCTTACGAGTCCCCAAACTCCATCACACACGCACGGAGCATATCCTCCAATATATGAATAGTGCGCTCGGATAGTCCATCCTTCTGAGGGTGAACTGATGTGCTCAACTCCACTCGAGTACCCAACTTATGTTGTACGGCCCTCCAGAACTGTGATGTAAATTGCGTACCCCGGTCAGAGATGATATATACCAGTACGCTATGAAGCTTGACGATCTTGCGTATATATACTCGAGCCAGCGGCTCGAAAGAATAGGTAGTCATCACAGGAATGAAATGAGCTAACTTGGTTAGCCTATCCACAATCACCCAAACTGCATCAAATTTCCGCTGAGTCTATGGAAGCCAAATAACAAAATCCGTGGTGATCCGCTCCATTTCCACTCCGGAATCTCTAACTTCTGAAGAAACCCACTTGGCCTCTAATGCTCATACTTCACCTGCTGGCAATTTAGACACCGAGCTACATACTCCACTATGTCCTTTTTAATCCTCCTCCACCAGTAATGCTGCCTCAAGTCCTGATACATCTTTGCGGCACCCGGATGAATGAAATACTGTGAACTATGAGCCTCCTGAAGAATCAACTCACGCAAACCATCTACATTGTTCACACATAGTCTGCCCTGCATCCTCAATGCACCATCATCCCAATAGTGACCTCCTTAGCATCACCGTGTTGGACTGTGTCCTTAAGGACAAATATGGGGGTCATCATATTGGTGCTCCCAGATACGATCATAAAGAGAATACCAAGAGACCACACAAGCCAATACTCGACTCGGCTCAGAAATAGCCAATCTAACAAATTGGCTGGCTAAGGCCTGAACATCCAACGCCAATGGCCTCTCTTGTGCTGGAAGATATGCTAAGCTCCCCAAACTCTCCGCCCAGCGACTCAAACAATCGGCCACCCTATTGGCCTTTCTGGGATGGTACAAAATGGTGATATCATAGTCCTTAAGCAACTCCAACCACCTCCACTGATGCAACTTAAGATCCTTCTGTTTGAACAGATGTTGCAAGCTCCGGTGATCGGTGCAAATCTCACAATGGACACCGTACAAATAGTGCCACCAAATCTTCAAGGCATGAATAATAGCTTCTAACTCAAGGTCATGGACAGGATAGTTCTTTTCATGAGGCTTCAACTGGCGCAAATAATTAGCAATCAATCTATCCTCCTGCATCAACACAAACCCAATATCGATCCGAGTAGTATCACAATACACAATGTAAGAACCAGAAGCTGATGGTAGAATTAGAACTGGAGTTGTGGTCGTAGCAGTCTTGAGCTTCTGAAAGCTCTGCTCACACTCATCTGACCACCTAAAAGGAGAACCCTTTTGGGTCAATTTGGTCAAGGGCGATATAGTATATGATAAACCCTCCACGAAATGACGGTAATAACCACCCAAACCAAGAAACCTACTAATCTCCGTGGTTGCGGATGGTCTGGGCAAAATCTGAACCGCCTCTATCTTCTTAGGATCCACCTGAATACCCTAACTAGACACCACGTGCCCCAAGAACGCCACTGAACTGAGACAAAACTTAAACTTGGAGAACTTTTCATAAAGCTTCTCCTCCCTCAACAGATGTAACACAATCCTTAGATGCAGGGTATGCTCCTCCTGACTACGAGAGTATACCAGGATATCATCAATGAATACAATACGAACGAGTCAAGATACTGTCATACACTGTTCATCAGATGCATGAACGTTGTTGGGGCGTTGGTCAGCCTAAAAGACATCACAAGGAACTCATAATGGCCATATCGGGTCTTGAAGGCTGTCTTAAGAATATCTGAATCGTGAATCATCAACTGGTGATACCCTAACCTCAAATCAATCTTGGAGAACACCCTTGCTTCCTGGAGCTGATCAAATAGATCATCAATGTGTGGTAAAGGATACTTGTTATTGATTGTGACCTTGTTCAACTGCATGTAATCAATGCACATTCAACTGCATGTAATCAATGCACATTCTCATAGTACCATCCTTCTTCTTCACAAAAAGAACTGGTGCACCCCAAGGTGAAATGCTAGGCTGAATAAACCCCTTATCAAGGAGTTCCTGAAGCTACTCTTTCAATTTGTTCAATTTAGCTAGTGTCATACGATATGGTAGAATAGAAATGGGTTGAGTGCCCAGAACCAAATCAATACCAAAGTCAATATCCCTATCAGGAGACATGCCCAGCAGGTCTGCAGGAAACACATCCGAAAAATCTCGTACCACCAGAACAGAATCAGTAGTAGAAGTCTCTACACTAACACCCCTCACAAAGGCCAAATAAGATAGACAACTCTTCTCAACCATCCGCTGAGCCTTTAAGTATGAAATCACTTTACTGGAAACATAGTCTATAGAGCCGCTCTACTCAACCCTCTGCAACCTCGACATCTCCAACGTCACGGTCTTAGCGTGACAATCTAGAAAATCATGACATGGATACAACCAATACATACCCAAGATCACGTTAAAATCGACCATACTCAACAACAAGAGATCCACTCTAGTCTCCATACTCCCAATAGTCACCACACATAATCGATATACACGGTCCACAATAATAGTATCGCCCACCGGCATAGATACATGAACAGATGAAACTAGAGACTCACGGGGCATATCCAGAAAAAGAGAAAAATACAAGGACATATATGAATACAGAGGCATCTATGTGGAAAACTCAGACAGTACCTGTGATCACAACATTTGAAGTAATGGCATATAGTATGGTAGGGAGAGCACAAAATCGGTCCTGGACGCCACCTGATCGGCCTCCCCTTCTGGGGCAACCTCTAACAGACTAGGCTCCACCTTGAGCTGGCAGGCGGGTGGTGCAGCAACTGGTGCAGAAGACGCAACCTGAATCCTCTGTTGCACTGGACCTCACTGACAACGACTGGCTCCACATATGCCCAAACTCCCTGCACTCAAAACAACTCCTTGGTGTTGGTGATGGGTACTGAAGGGAGCCCCGAGCACCGGGATAACTGGTAGAAGTACCTGGCATAGACGATCCCTGACCTGATGGAGCATGGGATGAACTCTAAACTTAGAGAGCACTGAGATATGAGTGACCCTGTTGATAACTTTGTGAACCATAGCCAGATGATGCACCATAGTGAATTGGGCGAGCCGTCTTAGTATGTTTGTAAGGACGACCTTTGTCGTGGTAGAAGTGACCCCCAGAAGGAACACCGTTGAAACCTCCCTGTCCACAAGGCCTCTTGGACTCCCTCTCAACTCGCTCATGTCTGTGAACCATCTCTATCTGAAGGGCAATGTCGACAACCTCATCAAAAGTAGCATCAGACACTCTCTCTCTCTATTCATGTGCAATCGTAGTGGAAAAGTGAGTCCATCAATGAACCTCCTGATCCTCTCCCTGTCTGTGGGAACTAACAAGATAGTATGTCGGGCCAACTTAGAAAATCTCATCTCATAATGCGTCATGGACATATCACCCTGACGAAGCTGCTCGAACTGCCTGCGCAGCTCCTCTCTGCGGGACTGAGGCACGAACTTCTCCAGGAAGAGATCAGAAAACTCATGCCATGTAAGGGGTGTTGCATCGATCGGCCTACGCCTCTCATAAGCCTCCCACCAACTGAAGGCAACCCTAGAGAACTGAAAAGTAATGAACGAGACCCCACTGGTCTCCATAATACCTGTTGTACGGAGCATCCTCTAACACTTATCCAAGAAGCCTTGTGCATCCTCCCCCTATTTACAAAGAAGTCTGCAGTCTCCAAAACCTCTCCAATCTACGCTGCTCATCATCAAGCATAACAGGAACCGCATAGTCCTGAGCGGCTGCAACCGGTTGGGCTGGTAGTGCCCACGATGTCTGGAGTTTATGTACCACCTGCTCTGGTGTGCGGGCAGCGGGAGTCTGAGCACCTCCCTCGGCCTGAGAAGTGGCTTCTACAGCTGGAACATAAACCGCCTGAGCAAGACTAGCGCATACGGTCAGAATCTGCGCTAAGGCCTCCTGAAGGCCTGGAATCACAGTGGGCACGGGTGGTGCCTGAGTTGGTCCCACAGGATCATCCACAACAAGGGCCTGCTCCTGAACTGGACAACTGGTGGATCTATAGGTGCTGCCCTAGCTGCTGTGCAAGCTGCACCTCTACCCCTACCGCAACCTCATCCTCTCGCGACCCTGATTGGTGGTGCTGGTGGCTGTCCATCCTGCCCCATATTACTTGTCCTCACCATCTGTGAGAGAATACAACAATAGAAGTTTAGTTACCAGATTCAAAAGATTCGCACGACAAGAATTCAAGAATGGGAAATTTCCTAAGTGTTCAGCAACCTCTCGAAGATAAGTACAGACGTCTCTGCCTGCTCATGACTCGTGAGTCCTATGTAACCTAGGCTCTAATACCAACTTGTCACGACCCAAATCCTAACATGTCGTGATGGCGCCTATCGATGGTACTAGGAAAACTGATATTCCCAAAATACTCCCAATATTAATAGAGCTTAAGTCAAGATATTTAAACTAAGCATAGCTTTCATAAACAGGGGTAAATTTCAAAACACAAGTGCGGAAAAGTAGTTCCCAATATCAAGGTTTCACTAAGACATGAGCATCTATACATAGTCCGTCTAGAAATGAAACGACTATAATAATTCGAATCCAAAATACAATGAAAGACAAAATTATGAAATAAGAAACAAGAACTACGAATGCCAAGAAACTACCTCAAAATCTCCAACAGCTAGCTACGTGAGATATCAACACTCTCTGCTTCCCAAAACTCCTGGATCTGCACACGAAGTGCAGGGTATAGCGTGAGTACAACCAAATAACTAAGTAACAATAATAAATAAGGAACTGAAAGCTAGTGACGAGCTACATAGTTGTAATTCATTATCAGTAATCTCAACAAAGAAAGTAGACGTGTTTTTACCAAATCAGTTACAATAGCCAAATTATGAAAAACTAGATAAAAGTATCCTTCAGAAGTTTTTCTAAAAACAGTGATGTATGACAGTTGTGTGCAACAACAAAATGTCATGTACAGCCTCTCAGGGCTACAATCACTCGGTCCTCTCATTCACTCCAAGCCTCACAATTACTCATTCTTTCAGTGCCAGTCATTCCTCACAGTCACTCAGCACTCAGCACTCGGTAGTCGGCACTCGCACTCAGTAGGTACCTGCTCTCAATGGGGGTGTGTACAGACTCCAAAGGGGCTCCCTCAGCCCAAGCGTTATAACAAGCCAATCATGGCATATATCCATGGAACATGCTGTGGAGTACAGCTCGATCCCATAAATATCCTCACAATCAGACCTCGTCCTTACTCATTCATCAATCTCTCTAGTATCTCAGGCTCTTAGAAATAAGGAAAATAGCACAAACAACAATAATATGATGTATCAATCAAGAATAATAGAGACTGAGTTATGATATGCAAATAAAGACTGAGACTGAGTAAAAATAAGATATAGCAGGTAATTCGACCTGTAATACGGCCTCTGTGGGTCTCACCAGTACCAATGCATGGCCTAAGCATGATCTCTAACAGGATTCACAGTCAAATATCTATAACACATGAAGAGCATATAGCTAACAATAAATTTGTTCAAATATCCAGTTTCACGGAATGGACCAAGTCCCAATTCCCACGGTGCTCGCTCACATGCTCGTCACCTAGCATGTGTGTCACCTCTAAACAATCATATAATACAAAAATACGGGGTTTCATACCCTCAGGACCAAATTTAAAACTGTTACTTACCTTAATCCGAGCAAAGCTCTACTCTAAAATGCCTCAGCCTCTCAAATGAGTCTCCAAACGTCCCGAATCTAGACATAACAAGTACAATACAATTAATATAGGCTAAAGGGATCAATTTCACAAGAAAAATACTAAATTATAGCCAAAAAACTGAAATCAACTCAACCCGGCCCCGGGCCCACATCTCGGAATCCGACAAAGTCATAAAACGCAAAAGCCAATTCACTCACAAGTATAACCATATAAAATTTACTAAAATCCGACTCCAAATGGTCCTTCAAATCCCCAAAAGTCATTATCCAAATCCGTAGCCTCAGACCCCTAAATTTCGCCTCAAAACCACACAATCTAGGAGGGAAAAATAATGGGGAAACAAGATTATTGATCAAAAACGAGTACAAGAAGCTTACCTAAATAATCCCCTCGAAAATCCTCTCCAAAATCGCCTAAGTCCGAGTTCAAAATGTTGAGATGAGACTAAAATCGCGAACCCTTGCCTTTAAACATTTTGCCCAGTTCTTTCGCACCTGCAGACACTAATCCGCACTTGCGGAACCGCTTCTGCAGCAAAAACTTTGCATCTGCGGAAACCACTTAACCAGCTGACTCCGCTTTTGCGAGCCCTGGACCCACATTTACGAACATCGCATATGCGAAAATGCCATCGCACCTGCAGAACCAGCCGTATCTGTGGCCTTCTACTCGCCTCTGCGACCACGCAGGTGTGGGAGAATTTTCGCACATGCGATCCCTGCTCCGCTTCTGTGACTCTTTCCCCGCTTCTACAGACTCGCACCTGCGGTGCCCACTCCGCAGGTGCGGTTACACCAGTTGCAGCAACACTTCAGCTGCTTTACCAACTCAAAACCAAGTCCATTAATCAACCGAAATCAACCCGATGCCCCCGGGATCTCAACCAAATACACCAACAAGTCCTAAATCACGATACAAACTTAGTCGAGCCTTGAAATCACCTCAAACAATATCAAAATCATGAATTACACATGGATTCAAGACTAAAGAACTTTAAATTTTCCAAATTTCTCAAACGACGCCGAAACCTATCAATTCACGTCTGATTGACCTCATTGTGCACACAAGTCATGAATGACACCACCAACCTACTCCAACTTCAGGAAATACAATACGATCCTGATATCAAAATTTCCACTCCTAGTCAAACTTTCCAAAATTCCAATTTTCGTCATTTCAAGCCTAATTCTACTATGGACCTCCAAATCACATTCCGGGTGCGCTCCTAAGTCCAAGATCACCTAACGTGTCACGACCCAAAATCCTAACTTAGGTCGTGATGGTGCCCAACAGCGGGTCAGGCAAGCCAACACTCAATTTACTAAGGGTTCCTTCTTATTAGATTAAACATTTCAACATATACTCAATTTTTTTAAAACTTAAGACATAAATCGACAAGGATAATTAGCCAGTTTTTAATCAAAAGCGGTCATGATGAGGCGTGAGCCAATATATATACAGACTTGTAATCCATAATAACTATCACGTGTGTGCCAGGAACTAGTGTCAGAAGTCCTACGGGCATACCAACAGAATATACAAAAGATATAATATACAGTCCCACTATCTGAAAAAATAGATGGGAAATAAGCAAAAGAAACTCCATGGTGATGTCGGAGATCGCCAGGAGAAAGCAGCTCACCGTGAAGTCAGGTCCGTCTATAATCAGAATCAAGCTCTGGTCTAACAACCAGGTGCACCAGCCTCAGAACCTGTACAATTAAGCACAGAAGTGCACCTTACCATAAAGTACTCACATCTATGCATTGCCGAGGATCGAACGGCCCGAACCATAAGTGCATATTTGCCATAAAGTAATCATCTCTATGCACTACCGAGGATCAAACGTCCTGAACCATAAGTGCATCTTCCAATCCGCTGTGGCGTACGGCCCGCTCCCATAAGAGTGGGGGAAATCACACTCCGCTCATGGAATGTAAATTGCGAAGCGGTCACATGCACACACAATATTCCTTTTTAAATTACTTTTCAGTAAACAATTCCTTAAAAATTTTCTCAAATTCCATGATCTCGGAGAAATAAGCCGCATGTAACATTTAATTTATTAATCATATAGTTCATTTCAAGTAAAACACAAGGCATGATGTGTACCTAACTACCCGGACATAATAATAATAGCCGCTACGTACGGGCTATCGTCACTTTGTACGTACGTAGCCCGCCCCCCCCAATTATCACACATAGAATTTAAAACACCTACGGGGACAATTCCCTCTTACGAGGTTAGAAAGGAGACTCACCTCGCGTCTCACCTACTCCCCGGGTCAAGAATGCGCCCGAAACTCCGAACTCGTCACCCAAAGGACTCAAAGCTAACCAAACGTTACGTAAATATATCAAATTATACTCAAAGCATGGAATTCTCCTATTACTTAGTCAAATTCATCATTCTTGAAGAAATCCCAAAATTCAACCCCAGGCCCGCATGCTCGGATTCCGAAGATTCTCGAACGAAACACTCACCCATAACCTAAGGATCGTTAATATATGATTTCTGTATGAATTCATAGCCAATGCACGGGTAATTTTCTAAATTTTTGAAAGCCCTAGGTTACTACCCCAAATCCTTAATTTTCACTAATTAGGTATTTAATTTAACTAGTAATTCATAAATTAAACTAATACTAGGGTAGAATTTACTTACCTTCAATAACTAGGTCGTTTGCCCTTCTTGAATGCTAAAAATCTCCCCAAGGAAGAAGAAGAAGATGAGGAAAAATGAACTAATCCCGCTATAAAAACACACTGACCAGTGGTTTCCTCTATGCGAACGCAGCCTGGGAAGTGCGTTCGTGATGCCTTAAATGACCAGGCCCACATGGGCCTTCTATGCAAACGCGGAGGGAGCCCTGTGAACGCACATGGTAAGGGTTAGCTGGGCTGGCCCAATGGTCGGACTCTATGCGAACGGGGGGAGGTGTGCGAAGGCACTGGGTCAAGAGCCCAACCCATCGCGATCGTGGTGCCTTTAGTGGGAACGCACAGGGCATTCACCACCCCTGCCCAGTTCCTTCTTCACGAACGCGGTAACCCCTCCGCGAAAGCGGAGAAGGAAACCAGACCTGGAATTTCTAGTGTTTTGAAATTAGCTCCGAGGGGTCCAAAACTCACCCGAGCCTCTCGGGACCCCGTCCAAAGGCACTAGCAAGTCTGTATTCATGATATGGACTCGCTCGAATTTTCGGAACGTGAAAAAAAACAACGAAACCAAGAATCCGACCCCAAAACCAAATTGAATCAAACTTTGAACTTTAAGTCCTAGAATTCGCTAACAATGCGCCGAACCGACCTATACTACTCGGAATGACACCAAATTTTGCAGCCAAATCATAAATGACATAACGGAACTATTCCCTGTCTTGAAATTCTGTTTGGACCTCGATAACACAAAAACATGTCCTAAACCACAATATTAACTTAAGGAAATTCTTATTTTGATATTGGGCGTCGAAATGCTCTCGGGTCATCCAAAACCCATTCCGAACGTACGCCCAAGTCCGAAATCATCATACGAAGCTACCGAAACCGTCGAAACTCGATTCCGAGGTTGTTTGGTCAAAATGTTGACCGAAGTCAAACTTGGCCTTAAAGGCCAACCTGAAGGAACCAAGTGTTCCGATATTGCTATAAACACTTCTGAATCCCGGACCACCCGCCCCCGCAAGTCATAAATCACAATAAGCCGCTATGGGAAGTTTCATTTAGGGGAACGGGGTCCGATAACGCAAAACGACCAGTCGGATCATTACATAACGGAGCTAACGGAACCATCAAAATTCAAAATTCGAGGTCGTTTACACATAAGTAGAATTCACTCTGAATTTACTTTGAACCTGAACCAACTAACCCGGTAAGTCATATAACAGTTGTAGGACACAAAAGGAGCTGAAAATGGAGGAACGAGGCTACAACTCTCGAAACGACCGGTCGGGTCGTTACATAAGTTTATCACGACCAGTAACTCTCCTTATTCTCCCCCGCTTAACTATCTGGGACTTAAATAATATAAACACAAATTCAAAAAATAGATACTTATAAGATGTGAAAATAAATTAAATATGAGACTTAATTAATTAGATCAAGAAAAAACATAGAAGGGATTACTATATTTATTAAAATGATGGACTTTAGTGTTGCTTTGTCCCTCTACTCTTCTGAAATGATCTAGATATACAACAATTATAACAATAATAAATTTGGTATAAATATATAATATTATTTACATTAATGTAACTTGAGAAATGCAAAAATAAAAAGTGGTAGAATATAAATTCACAAAATTATAGATAAATATATGTGTGATTTCATCTTTCTAAAATATATGTAGAATCCTGAATGTGAGAGAAAGAAGCAGATAATAGCGTAGTTATAAGTTATATGACAATATCTTTTATCGGACACCCATATTCTAGAGCTACTTATATTGCAAATGTTCTTGATATTTCATTAGAGTTGCCTTGTAATCTTGTTTTACATGAAAAAACTCAAGATACATTATAAAGTTATATAGATAAAGAAGAAAGTGTCAACTTACTTTTACCACAGGTTCAAGTTGACGTGAATACAAAATTGACGTGTAAAATTTGTGAACAATCCTAGTGTATGTATATGCAAGAAAATTAAAAAAATTAATAATGTGTTTGCTTTGGCAGCATCCTGGAGAATTCGACAGTGGAAAACAATCAATTTTGTAAGTGAAGAGTGTGGGATAAAGGTATGGGAAACTTACGTGAACTATGATAGCCTTTAGATTTCTAAAACCCAGTGGAATGACACGAGAATAAATGACGATAAAGTAAGTAACTCTTGAAACACAATCCCGCTTCATGAACTATCAATTTGGCGTTGTTGGTTTCTTCTTTATTGGCTAACGGTTGAATTATTACCCACTGAAAGGACACACCCTTTTGGAAAAGACACTTGTTTTTGTTCTTCTTAATTAAAATACTATTATTAAGTTATACTATATAATTTTATAGGTAGGTAATTTAGGTTATTTAAAAGGACATTTTAGTAATTCAACTTTTAACTTTTGGAGTATCACTTTTATTTCGGTTCCACTATTCATTATTTTGGACCTCGGCAAGAAAAATCTTGGGAAAGTTGCCTTAGTTAAAAAATTCTCCCATCCCAAAAGCAGCAAAAGCTAGAACTAAATACCAAAAGAAAGAAAATGAAGGAGAAGAAGGGTGATGAAGATGAAGGAGAAAAGGAATGCCGAATATGGGTGTCACGACCCAAATCCTAACTTGTCGTGATGGCGCCTACCGATGGTACTAGGCAAGCCGACATTTCCAAAATACTTCAAATATTTAACAGAAAAACAAATCAATAATTTCTAAACAGGCTAGGTTTTCATAAACAGGGGTAAAACCCAAAAATACAAGTATGGAAAAATAGCTCCAAAAATCAGGGTGTCACTGAGCCCATGATCATCTATACATAACCAGTCTAGAAATGAAATGTCTATAACATTTTGGATCCAAATACAACAAAAGAAAGGATAAGGAAGAAGAAACAAGGACTGCGAACGCCAGGCAGCTTCCTCGATATCTCCAACGGTCAGCTACGTGAAATATCAACACTCACCGCGTCCAAAAACTCCAGGATCTGCACACAAAGTGCAGGGTGTAGCGTGAGTACAACCAATTCCGTAAGTAACAATAATAAATAAGGAATAGAAAGGTAGTGACGAACTACACAGTTATAATTCATTTTCAGTAGCCTCAACAAGGAAAGTAGACATACTTTCAAATCCGGCAAATTAAGTCAAATCAGTATATTCATGCCAAATACAAGTAAAAACTGTATAAGAATATCTTTCAGAAGTTTTCAAAACAGTGATATATGGCGACTCTTTCCCTACTTCTGCAGACTCGCACTTGCGGTGCCCACTCTCCAAGTGTGGTTACACCAGTAGCAGCAACACTTCAGCTACTTTACCAACTCAAAACCAAGTTCGTTAATCACCCGAAATCAACCCGAGTCCCCCAGGACCTCAACCAAACGCACCAACAAGTCCTAAATCACGATACGAACTTAGTCGAGCCCTCAAATCACCTCAAACAACATCAAAATCATGAATTACACACGGATTCAAGCCTAAAGAACTTTAAAATTTCTAAATTCCTCAAACGACGCCGAAAACTATCAAATCACGTCTGATTGACCTCAAATTTTGCACACAAGTCATGAATGACACCACCAACCTACTCCAACTTCCGTAAATCCAATCCGACCCCGATATCAAAATTTCCACTCCTGATCAAACTTCCCAAAATTCCAACATTCGCCCTTTTAAGCCTAATTCTACTACGGACCTCCAAATCACATTTCGGACGCGCTCCTAAGTCTAAAATCACCTAATGGATCTAACAAAACCATCAAAATTAAAATCTGATGTCGTTTACACATAAGTCGACATCCAGTCGACTTTTCCAACTGAAGCTTTCAATTAAGAGACTAAGTGTCTCAATTCACTCTGAATTCACTCCGAACCCGAACTAACTAACCCGGTGAGTCATATAACAGTTTTAAGACACAAAAGGAGTAGAAAATAGGGGAATGGAGCTACAACTCTCGAAATGACTGCCCGAGTCGTTACATCCTCCCCATCTTATACAAACATTCGTCCTCGAACGAGTATAGCAACATACCTGAAGTGGTGAAAAAATGAGGATAATTGTTGCACATATCATGCTCAGTCTCCCAAGTCGCCTCCTCAACCGGCTGACCCCTCTATTGGACCTTCACAAAAGCAATGTTCTTTGACCTCAGCTTTCGAACCTGTCTGTCCAAAATAGCCACTGGCTCCTCAACATAAGATAAATTGTGGTCCAACTGGACTGAGCTAAAATCCAACACGTGAGACGGATCGCTGTGATACTTCCAGAGCATAGAAACATGGAATACTAGATGAACTCCTTCTAGAGTGGGAAGCAAGTCAAGCTCATAAGCAAACTCCCCAACACGTCACAACACCTCAAATGGGCCAATAAACCTTGGGCTCAGCTTGCCCTTCTTTCCAAAACTCATAACACTGTAACGACCCAGCCGATTGTTTTGAGAGTTAGAGAACCGATCCCCTATTAACTACTTCCCCCGTACCTATTTTTGCTATTGTGTCTTCCCGGGAGGGTTCGTTTTGGGTTGTGGAGCGAATTGAGACACTTAGTCTCTTAATTGGAAGCTTAAGTTGGAAAAGTTGATCGGATGTCGACTTGTGTGTAACAACATTGGATTTGAATTTTTAGGGTACCATTAGAGCTATTAGGTGAGTTTGGACTTAGGAGCGTGTCCAGAATATGCTTTAGAGGTCCGTATTTGAATTAGGCTTGAATTGGCGAAAGTAGGGATTTTGACGATTTTGGTCGGTAGTGAAAATTTTGATATCTGGTTCGAGATGGAATTTCGGAAGATTGAGTAGGTTTTTGGTGTCATTTTTGACTTGTGTGTAAAATTTGGGGTCATCCAGACGTGATTTGATATGTTTGCTCGTCGCAGCCCTTCATTTTGGGTCATGACAAAAGTGGTATCAGAGCAGTTCTGTCCTAGAGAGTCTACAAGTCGTGTCTAGTAGAGTCTTGATTATGGGTGTGTCATGCACCACACTTATAAGCAGGAGGCTACAGGGCATTTAGGACTTTCACTCTTTCTTCTTACTCTAAATCGTGTGGTAGAGCTCAGTTTTAAGAATTCAAATTCCTAACTTCTATTTTATTCGTAATAAGATGATACCTACATCCAAAAAGACGGTTGGTAAAAGTCATGGCTATGGAAGAGTTGAGTCAGAGGAACTCGACTTTGCATCATACTTATAATAAGTAAATGTGAGATCTTCAGCAGATCATGTGCGTACTGAAAGGTGTAAGCCTCTTGATAAGGATTGTTGAGGCAAGAATACCCCTCCACCTTAATGGTGAAAGACAATGAGAGATTCAGAAGATAAATACAAGTTTCAACCAGAAAAAGAAGCAAGATGAAGAAGAGTACGAGGTGCCTAGCAAATGAAGGTTAACAATGTTTATAATTCAGGCAGAGGAATATAAGATTTTTGAGTTATATTCAACAGTAACAGAGGTATGTACAGTTGGTCGTGCCCATCTCAGTTATGCCCTATTGGGGCTAATAGGTGTAGTTTAAGAAAAGGACGGAACATCAGGATCTGGCTGGGTTAGAGTAACCCAAAATGATGAATGGATTGTTTGTGTTAGTTGACATTTCCGAAGGATATTACAAAGGTGCTAATAGATCTCCTTGTGGGACACCCAGACGGTGCACTCTAAGATAGTACAGCTAGATGTGAGTACTGCAAAGATAGGCACTGGAAGCCTCGAAGAGATAAATATTACCTTGGTATGACTCCCATCCCTAGTAGAGAAATAATGTTAGGCAACCTGAAGAGCTAGTAGGTGGAGCAAGGGGAGTCAAAAGCAAAAGAATGTATTTTTCAAGTTTTTGGAACAAATTAATAGACATAAATGTTAGCAGGAAATAAGGAAAGAGTTAATGATGCATTATGAGTAAGATGGGATACATGGATGACAACGGTAGATGAAAAATATGACAGTATTACAGAATCTATAGTCAAGTGAGGGAAAGACAAGAGGTGATAGGCCTTGAGACAACAAAAGAGTATAGGCCATAAAGTCATATCCTCATTTCAAGAAATTATTTCGTGACTCTAACGTGATTACCAATAGGAAAAGCTAGACCCCAAAATAATAGAGATCGGTATGGGCTGGTGAACAAGATAAAGTAAACATGAATTAGGGATTTACTGATTTGATAATGGACGACATCATGAGAATTTCAGATTTCGTACCGGCAATAATAGAATGGACAACAGAAGAAGATTCATGAGAAATTCAGAGGAATGGTCTTTAAGGAAGACGCTTCCCTAAAGTAAGCAATGTGAGCAAAATTAAGCTTAAGAGACGGTATGTGCCAGTTATTGTAATTGTCACCTTGCGAGTAAGGAATTTCGTTATCCTTAGTACAGAAGGATTACCGCAAGGAGAGTAAGGGTCATCGATGATGTGAAAGGATGCTGATCACGCTCAAGTATGTCTAATAAAAGACTAAGCGGGCGTTGCAAATATAATCCGGGGTATTATGCCCAGAGTCGATCCTACAGGGAATTTATGTNACTGTCACTTGAGGTTATTTAAATTACTAAAACTAAAGATTAACTACGCTAAGGTGTAAACAATTGTAATAAATATCTAAGGTTATGGTTTCCCCCGTCGGTGAATTTACTTCTCGGATACTTCATATAGCTTGTGTATTTGTTTCTATCAATCATGAACAGTCTATCTACCATAAATGTCTCTCAAGTAATTATGATAATTTACTAGACGCACTCTCTCAAGTT